>VUJU01001375.1:4455-58964 GCA_009835225.1 Aphis craccivora | reverse complement strand
AATTATAAAATAACTTAAATTTTGACGTATTCAGGCCATTAAAACATAAACCACCTTTTTCACCAACCACTAAAAATTATATCCTAGGCTGACAAATCATCTTCGTTCAGAATCTTTTTTTGTATACAATGATTATCATTGGATTCAAATTTAACCCTCCTACAATATATAGTGATCCACACGGCACCTAATGTACAGCAGAGCGGTACCCACTTGCCCGCTTTTTTTGCTTGAAAATTAGATGTAATATTTATTTATATGGACAAATATAAGTTCCTACCACGGGACTTAGCAAAATAAAAAAAATACATGATAGTTTCTACACGGTGAAAAATTGATATATTATGTAAGTACCTAAAGTAATCATTTATCTGATATTATCATCCATGATCCATGTTATACTCGTACAACACATTTCATAATTCAATAATAATATTGTAAAAAATAAAAATATATAATATAATAAATAATTATACTATATTATATAATACTATAATAAACAATGATATATTTAATAAACAGAGCGGGCCACAGAAATAAGTCCAAAAATAGACAGATTTTTCTCAATGTTTAATCGGCGTAGGAGAACTTAGATAAGCAGCTCATTCGATTTGTCAGATAATGCCGTATTGCCGTTTAGTTTTCATCGGGGCGCAGTGGAGTACTGTTCTCCGGGTGTTTGCATGTGACGCATTTTTGAAAAACAATGAATCGGTAGTGAGCCTAGTGAAGCCTGATGAAGCCAGTTAAGGTGCAAAGAGCTTTCAGACTTCACATCAACGTCGGAAGTCGAGGTGTTGCTTCCAATCGGAAAGCAATTATGAGGTTAGTCAATAGTTTTTAAACAACTGGGATAGTTAATACATTTATAGTGTGGATTTGTATGCGTTTGCATATTTATTCTGATTGATCGTATGATATGCAAAGTGAGCACAACATTTGTTGTACGGCATAACGATTTTAAAAATTTAACTTTTTTAGTGCATATTTTTGTATTTTTCGGAACAGTAATGCAAATACAGTTTAGTGCCACCTCGCCAATTAGATTTTTTTCGAAACTTATGCACCTAACTCAATGAATTAATATGAACGATAGTGCAATCAGAATTTTTTTATCGGACTTAGTTTCAAAAATATAGCATTTGAAAGTTAGCAATTTTGCGTTTTCACTCATAGGTACCCAATATATACGCTATAATTTACCACGCTTTTCATAATTTTTATTTGTTTTTTGGTAATTACGTATTTTTGACTGTTTAAAACGATGGTGCAATTAGAATTAATCAAAAATAATTAAGAATAATAACATAATAACAAATCGTTAATATTTTTGTGAGACTTAGTCGTTTTTTATGTGAAAAATATAGTTATTGAGCAGTGATAGACATTGCGTATAGTCGTTGCCACTCGCTCGCTAAGCTACGCTCGGACAAAAAAAAAATGAAACTATCTTTAGTGTAAAACAACCGAGGTAGGCCTCGGAATTAAAAAAAATTAAAAAAAATGTTCAACTTCTAGTGGCTATACATTTAGGGTGACCGGTAAAGTAGAAATATACTTGTAATAATAGGACTTCGTTATTTTTTTTTGTGATTTTGTAAAACAATTTTGAAAAACCTACTAATTTATTTATGCTACAAAATCATTGTATCAAACACTACTTCAAGGTATGATGTTAAATTGACAGCAGTATGTTAAAGTAATATATTATGTTATATTTATTAAGTATATTATAATATATAGGTAGTGCCAAACTTTAGGTACTCCGCGAGGCATTATAAAGCAATATGTTGGGCATTTGATATATTCGTTTTTGTTTAAGTCAAAAAATTTGAAAATTTAATACAAAGTTCCTTATAATTTATTCCTATATTGATTCAAAAATTATAAGAATGATTTAAACTATATAAATGCTTACAAAAAAAATTGTGACTAACGATCTTTGGTTTTTTGGCATCATAAATACAGTTTAGTTTCCAAACGATTTTTTGAAATTGTTTTCAAAATGTATACTTAATGCATGCTTAATTTTATGGTACTTCCTAACTAACTTAAAAAGCTTCAAAATGTTCGATTATTAATTATTAGCTATTTTATGCTTAACGTTTTGATAAAATCAGAATTTTACTAACGCACTTACTTTTTATGTTAAACTTCATAACGCTCGATTTTTCCAAAAACTGCATTAAATTTTAAAGTTTTTTTGGGAACCTTGCAATTTTTCTATCGACACTAAAAAAAATACTTAGAAAAATCGAAAATTTCAGTCGTCTATAAATAGTTCGAAAAAAAGCAAAATATTTTGAAAATTTAACTGTACTATACATATAGGTAACACTATTATACAAATTTGGTGAACATTTCAAGTTTTAGTTATTGAGTTATAACTATATAAAAAAAATCGATTGGCATTTTCTTCACATAATTTAATTTTCAAAATATTTCGCTTATTTTAAGGCTAACCTAGGTATATTTATGAGCATTTAAAATATTCGTTTTTGTTTAGATTTTTTACTATAAATATCGATAACATTTTTTTAACTGAGTCAAAATACTTGAAAATTTAATATAAAATTCCTCATAAGTTATTCTTATAGTGATTTAAAAACCATAAGAATACAAGAAACATTTTTTTTTTGTTAGCGTTAAAGTTCAGATATTGACAAAATTCGTCAAAATCATGAATATTTATGAATTATTTTGTAGTTAAGATTTATAAAAAAATTTGTATAAATAGCTGAGAGTTAAAAATTTAATAGGTACAAGATTTTCGATAAGTTTTGCTTACAATAATTATAAAAGAACTTTAACGTTGCCCGATTAAAAAAATGTTATCCTTAGTTTACATTTTTACGAAATCTAAAATACACTCGTAAAAATATAACGATTTACTATCAAATAATTTTAGATTTTTGTTATAGTCGTAGAAACTTTGACATTATCTGTACATGGTTTAATTTTGGGATATTCAGGTTATGAAGTCATTAAAACATAATAACCACCTTTTTCACCACCAAATTTAAAATATAATACGAGTATTAGGTTGACAAATCATCTCGCGTTCAGAATGGTTTTTCGTATATAATGATATCTATCATTGGATTCAAATTTAACACTCTTAATATATAATATAGTAATCCACACAGCACCTATAATGTACAGCAGAGTGGTACCCAATTGACCACGTCTATTTATTTTTATTATTTTTTGTTTAATAACGAACCTACTTATATAGTATATACGCTCTGCAGTTACTATAATGTGAAAATATGCAGTCATATACACGACTTTGTTGGTTTTATTCAAAAGCATTTAAACTATATTCAACTCCAGTTAAATTCGGTGTGCTATTCAGTATTCTTAATATATTACGTATTTGCATATATAATTATTTCCTCTTTTCCCCGAGTATTACATAATATAAAAATCGTATATATTTCGTTTATGGTACGGGTTGTTGTAGCAGAGTAGACGATGTTTATACAATCATCGTTGTGTTTTAAAATATCTTTAGGTTCACTTTGGGTTCAATTCATATTCTATACTATTAGATTATGATATTATTATGAGCATTACATATTACCTCCACTAGTATTATTATTTTCATTTAGCGGTCTAGTCGTTTTCGACACCGTCGGCGCAGTGGACCAAGCCGACGTTGCGGTCGTAGCTGCGAATCTATTCCTCTTCACGAACCGACGGTTCGATTCCGCGAATCGTGCCACATTGAAATGTCCGGGATTCCTCATCGCGGATGACCCGACAAAGTTTATGTGCGTACACCGGCACTTGGTCATTATTGTTATTTCGCTCGTTTGCGGTATATTATACGGCACGTCTTCGTGTCGGACGGTACGCGTATTTTTGAGTGGATTAATGTATAGAGGTCGTTATATTGGCCATATACACAAAATTGTTTAAATTACGTTTATTCCGCGTGCCAGTTGACCCGTGATAATAATTACACGTTTTTGTGGTCCACACTCGATGGGCATAATATATTATACGGAGAGATAAAAAATGCACGTGAATGAAAATATTTTTGAGTAGGTAATGAGAAAGATATAGAGTGAGAGAGAAAGAGAGAACGAGTGTATAGAGTATATGCGGGGAGTCGAGCAACGTCAAATTGATCGCGAAAAGAAACATTATGAAAAAAGAGATTATTTTTCCCCTTTTAATTGCCAAGTAAAACAGTGTAAAACATTGCATCGTTGTAACTCGTCGTGTTCAGATATGGAATTGTGGGCTCATACGAAACGCTCCGCGGCGTAGTTATTGGGTCGTTGGAATCGCGCGGTGGCGTTCATTAAAGTATTTATTATTTTTACTTCGGTTGTATTTAGAATTGTACTTGTACGCGTATACTTATAATTTCATATGCGTATATTATAATATTACGCTCGCGTCCGTACGTATTATTTATTATATTCGCGTGAAAGCAGCGAACGAAATTAAAAAGAAGTTTTGCCGTTATATAGGCACCAGCTATTATAAATATATTAGGCGGAGCACCTCTATAATATTATGTAATATATATATATTTTTTCTAACAATAATACGTTTTCAACGAATTAACCGTGGCCGCACGATTTCTCACCCCTCTCGACAACGCAAGCGATTCCGATACTCTGTTATTAATCCAACACCGTGTATTATTATTGTTATTATTATAAAAGTCTCAAGTTGAAACAATTATTAATTTTCTTCATGGGGTTATAATATTCACGTTAATGCATTACATTTTACGGCCGACAAATCAATTTTAGGTGTATACCTACGCGTAATGTTTGAAAACCACGAATTTATACTTACAAAATGCATATATATAATAATGTATACCCTGTATCTATATGTATAGAACTCTTCAACTGTTGTAGCCTGTAGGTATAGGTATATTTGCTTAAAAATAATAGAACACTTGTCGTATATTTTTGTATTTTATTTTATTTATTATAGAAGCAAAAACATAATATAAAATATTATATTATTTTTATTATTGTTATATTTGAATATCTCTTAAATAGGTTTTTTTTAGACATAATAACAACTGACAGGGCTATCTACATCATCATCAAAACGCTATACTGACAACATTATAATTTATAAAACAGAATAATATTATAATTTACAGACATATAGTAAATAGGTAGATACTATAGACACTATATAAATAGTTATACATCAAAATGTTTTATTAAAGCTACGATATTGTTATTGTTTTCTATATATAAACACAGATTACAAAAAAAAGTGTTCGTCTAAAATTTGTCTTAAATAATATAATATTATACATTTGTTTTAATATTCAAACGCTATAATAAAATTACAACAGTACGTATATGTACATAATATAATATACCATTTAAAAGTCTATATGAAACGGTTTGACATCGAGGAAAATAAGTTTCATGCTTCGTCTCGTCTCCTTTTCGCAAAGTTCAGTGGTCCAACCATTGTTTCCAAACCTGAAATTAAAAAAAAAAAATCAATCAATAAGTTTCCTATTAGAGTAGTCTTCATTTAAAATAAATACCTAAATTGATCAAGGAACATTATTTTATATTATTTTCTTTTAAACGGATCATCCCAGAGGCACTGGGGTTATTATTGAAAAATGAGACACGGTTTAATTGTCAATAATTATTATTACCTATTGTTTTAAGACCAAACCAAATTATAAATTAAATATTTATAAAACAATAATGAAAATAAGCAGCTTTTTATGTACCTATCTATATTTTTTTAATAACACTGTGTAATTATTATATTATTATCTTAAAAATACATAATGAAGACTATATTATCAATTAAATATTGTATAATAAGTTTAATAAAGCGTTAATTATATTGTTTATTATAATGTACAATATTATTTTAAATTAAATTATTTAAATCATTTTTATGGTTTTAAATATATATTAATTAATAATGATGCAAAACAAGGTTAATATAATAATATGATAAAACAATCATAAATTGTAATAGAATTACCTATATACCTATAGCACTGAAATTTGTGCATTGGTTTTAAAATTTGATAATACCTACTTTTTTTTTTTTGATATAGATATTGTAATATTATTTATAAATACGAATGAGTTAATTAATTTACGTATTACACAATTTCCGGGTATTGGTTTTTAGAGAAAAACAAATTATGTTTTCTATTGCCGTTTATCGATACCCTCTCTCAACACCGTGTAGGTATATTATGTTTTAAATTATAGAATGCGTTTCTATAACGATACATTTTATTGTTAATAAAATGTTGTAACATATTCATTTGGAATAAAATAAGGAGCTACCACGAAATGATTTTTTTATAAATTTGGTTTTTATACACACAAACATGATGATAATAATAATATAATATAATAGGAGTAATAGGACGGTGTACGTAGGTAACTGGTATATATAAAATGCATAGGAATTTCAACTTTATTATACACAAGAAAGCGGATAATAACGTTCAAAAAAAAAAAAAAATATATATATATATATAAATAAATATAGAAAAACCGAATCGACGGGTGAAAAAAAAATATAATAATACCTAATAATAATAAACGTTGCTGTAAACTAATAATAAGCCGTTTTATATGGCGATTAGCGTGTGTGTATAGAGGTCAGAAGATGTGTCTCACGAATGCACGTCGACTAATATAATATATAATACCATGTATAATATTGACGCGTATAACTAATATTTAGATTATAGTTTTTTTTTCTCTATTATTTTTTATACCCTTGAAACACCGCTCGACGTAGGTACACACAATAATATACAGCTTATATAGATCCACCGGCACGGTAGGTACGCGGCGAGGTCACCCATACGGATAACCGGATTGTGTTAGTATATCCGAAAATATTAATTTATCACCGAGTCCATACAGGAGTCAATTAAGCAATCCCAGATTGCAGTATTAACGCCATTAACCTCGGTTATGAAATCGATTTTACACAATAATTTTTTCCGATCCGCACTAGATTTTCTCTGTGAATATGATAAAAATATAAAATACAGGCGACACACGCATTCCAACATATAGGTACCTACGTATTATAGTTTAAGCGGCGAATAAGCGCTCAATAAAATATACCTATAATAATGAAGTTTTAATAATAGTTAATATGAAGTTTAAGTTCGATATTATAATATTTAGTACACACATACCTAATAACATTATGAAATACGAATAGTGTAATGTGATTTAATTATGTACAAAGTATAGGTATATCATATATTATTTGTATGTACCTAAATTTCTAAAAATGTATACTAAACTTGTTTCAATCGAATATTATGTCGACGATAACACTAATGTAATTAGATTTCGGTTTCTTTTTTTAGGTTATTTAGCACCGAATATTAAAGCATGCGTATTTTCTTAGAATAATAAAAATAGAGAATGAAAAAAGAATTGTAAGTACAGTTTTGAATTTTTATCTAACCAAGATTTTTATTATTTTTTGATAGAGTAAATTATTTTTCGCGTAAAAGGTTTGTTCCGTGAGTATTTATCAAATGGATCGATTCAAGTGGGCACTTTGAATGGTAATCTCTCGATTTTTCAATGTATATTTTTTTATTATACATTAGGTATAATCTTTAGTTGGTCCGGGTCAGAAGTCACACGAATACGGAATAATTGTTACATCCCCCCCCCAAAAAAAAAAAGTTAATTCTTCATAAACATGATAACATTTGATAATTCATGAATTTTTGAGGTGTCGTCGTCGTCGACGAACACAATAACAATATTGTGGTGTTCGTTTAGGTATACGTCGCGAGTCGGTCGTTCAGCACTACCTTATATACGTCATATAATTTGTCTATATACACACATCACGAAGTATACGATCTAAAGCAATAACAATATACCTACGTTATACATATTATTATTGTATGAGTATGTATAAAATATATAACTATAACACGTCTTGTGTCGTCGCGGTAATGGCCAAACGTTTATATATAGGTACAACACATACACACACACGTGGTGGTCGTAATAATTTACTTTGGGCGTACAATAATAATAATAATAATATTCCATCGGGTTATTTATTTATTATTATTATAATTTCACCGCGTTCTCTGAGTACGCGACGTGTGTGCATTGCCCTCGCTCGCACGCACACGCAGACGCGTAGGTACCTATAAATATAGTAACATTATATATTATATATGGGACGTACATATACGCAACATAGTGCCCCGAACAGAGCAGACAGCTTGACGCTACGGCATTCCATTTAATGGTACAATAATATATAGACACACATACTCGTCTCGTAGGCATATTACGTACGTATAATGTTATATTATATGGGTACACGACTATAGCGCGTTATACTATGTATATATATATTATATGGCTCTCGTGTGATGTCGGTCTGCGTGTATAACAACGACTTCGCGCCGAAAACTGCATAATAATATATACCTACTCGTCCGCAAGCGTAAATCTTCAAATACAGTTTAGTGAGCACATCTAATGCATATACATATTATTATGCTATTTAGGTACACGACTAATTGGATATAAAACAAAATAATTAACAATCAAAAAACAAACACGATTTCATAACCGCTCAACATATACGGAATAATCGCAACACTCATCATATTTTGTTATTTACAGAACTCTGACCATTCGGACGTCTCGCGGGTATGATATTATATTTTCAAACGTAATCGTAGCTCGGTGTTATATACACACAGCGATGTACAAATAGTTTTGGTATTATAAACCCTTACACGGATATAATATGCTTTGTTCTGTAATAATACTTATATATTTAATGTATCAGTATTCATCATGATTTTATGATGAATACCATAAAATCGGATGACTCGTGACAAAGGAAATCCAAGAAAGTATTAGGTACAAGTTTTCCAAGTACATACCTATAAAATGTACGTTTAAATGAGATATCTCCTTTGAAACGACGTATAAATAATATATTATCTGAATCATGACATACATAATTAAAAAAAAAATGGTGATACATAATTCTACGTACGTAACAAAAACACTTTGTCCGTTTATTATCGAATAGGTACCACATATTATACAGGTATAAATACTCCCAAAAAGCAGCTGTCTGTAGTTCATATAGCAAAAAAAGTCAAGAAAAATATTATATGCCCAGTTATACACTTCTTAGTTGATAAACTTTACAATATGCTCATTGAACCCAAATAGCTTACGATTTACTCGAGAACATCATTGTACACGCCACGTCATCACGTGTTGATGTAGAACACTGATAGCGACAATCACAACGAAAGTTTCGTATGATTTACAATATTATAAAAATAGGTAGGTGCCTATTGGGTATATAATATTATAATGTATTGGTAACTTAAATATGAGTATTTTAATTTGTTGTATCAACATAATATTATTTTGTACCTAAATATTATGTAAGCATATTTTATGCTTAAAGTGTATACACCCATAAAAAGAAATAACTATATTCGTATTAATCGTCGTCTTGATAAAAGAATATTAAATATTTATATAAATAAATCATAAAAACAAAACGTTAACGACTTAATTGCGTGTTAAAAATTAATTTTCATTGGTTAATCCGTTGCAAGATATTTAAATATTTCAGCGACCCTCCACGTGGCGCGATGGTATGTATTATTATAATTACGGTATATTCTTATGTAGCTAGGTACCCATTGTATAATAATAAATAAACTAAATAATAAACAAATTACACGTCTTAGAAAAAACATATCACACATACCATTGTTACAATATGTAAATACCAATAGAATCATAATTATACCATTATACTATGCGTATTACTTGTAGTAATTAATAACGTAAATATTCGATTATAGGTAAATACTTTTTCCACAATATATTTTAATAACATCCGTTCGGTGTACCTACCTGTTTAGGACATTATTCATTAGTGAGATTCGTACCATTATAATTATCGTGTGTAATAATAATTATTAGTAATTATAGTATTTATTTTATTGATCGTTAATGGTTCGAAATGTCAGCGGTGGAAGTTTAAGCTTAATGATAACTTTAATAAAATGATTTATGGGTACGCTAATGAGGTAGCTGTTATTCTATATAATGTTATACCTAACCTTCTTTCGATACATTATATATTGTACCTAACTATATTTAGATTATAATTTAGGTATACCGTACACTTATGTAATCAACCGAAGGGAAGTCAATAGTTTCAGAACATTGTTCTAATGTGATAGGTACCTAACTCGTTATTTTTAATAGATAGGTAAGTGAATACTAAATAAATAAAAAAATATTTCAAATTTTTTATTTTATTGACTTAATATACTTTAATTTTAGAATAATATTTTTGTAACAAGAAAATATCAAAATATGTGTGATGGTTATTTTAATTTAATAAAGTCGTTTTCACACGAGTGTGTAATTATAAGTATATTATACACGGTTTATAGGATAAAAAAAATAAATATTTTTTCCTATACCTACAGGTAAATGCGACACATTTAAATGTTAATTTCATAACACATGTAGGTCGTACGTTGAATAAATATTTAATATTAATTTCATATATTTATGCATACATTATACAGTAATAGAAATATTTTTTGAAAATTTGCCAAAATTAAAAACATCTATTTTTTTGATATTTTTTCGTAATAATTTACAGAATTGTACATTAATTGCTTTTTTTTTTTAACATTGTACATATATTATTATATTATGTAGATAGATATTGGCCGTATTTCATAGTTACTTTTAATATATTAATATGTAATATAAATTATTGATTATTGAAATGTAACTACCACATACGCATAGACATAAAATACAAGTATACAAATTTAATTTTATTGTTTTTATATTATAATAATTTTGAGTAGGTATATAAGAGTATATTATATAGTATAGTATAAGGTATATCAGAACGAAATAATAGTTGATATTATAAGTAAAAAACGCAAATACATCGTAATATAATAATAATATAATATAATATAATATGTTAATTTTATTCATTATTTTTAAAAATAAATTTTTATTTTAATACCTGATGTTAAGTAAATATAACATGGTAGCAATATAAAAGGTGTTTGGCAAATGGCAAGTAACACAATATAATACATACATGAATATCTAATTTATAATAATTATTACATATTATATGATTATCGTTAAACACATTTATATTGTATATATTTAAACTAATAAAATGAGCGTCGATGTATATATTTGCATACGCAGAATATCAATGTCAATTATATTTTTCAGAAAAAACATAAACACAGTAATACGAAAATTAAAAAACATAAGTGTATAGGTAGGTACATTTGAAAAAAACTAAAACTACAAAGGTTCAATTTAAATAATATTATAATACACAAACATAATTGCCATGTTATTATATTGTAACCATCGATTTATGACAATTTTTTAAAAAAAAAATTCATCGGAAACTCATTTTACGAATTGAATATTTAATTTTACAAACATTTTATTACAGATTTGTACATTATATCTTTCAAAGACGTTGTTTATGTGCGACTACTTATTATTTTTTTTAATATTATAGTATATTATACAAATAAAATTTAAATACGTGAGTTAATTATTGGTTAAACTTTCCAATAATAATATTCAAATTTCAATAAAAATTTTTACAGTGTAGTTCGTATTATTAAGTTCACAGTGTATACGATATAACTATAATTATTACCTATTTATTAATAAGATATACTACAATAATATATCTTATGACAAATACGACTATATAATATATGATTTACTGTCATAGTGTTGAACATTTAAAAATAAAATAACATACTTTACATCCCTGTATACCTTTACAAGTTTTAACTTTTATAAGAAAAATTGTATACTGAACAAATAACTATTTATAGGTACACTCTAGAAATTTGTGAATAAAAGTGAACTGACTGCAATTATGCATCATAAATGCATAGTGGAAATAATAGAACGAATACCAACTGGATTTTTTTAAGAAAAAGGTATCTTATTTTATAAACTTATCTAGATAATAATTGTTATAATTTACGTGTCAAATGTCAATCGTTCTAAAAAAAAACTTTGATTTTTAATTTTATTTGCGATAATTGATACATTTGCTCATTACATTAATTAAATTTAACCATCTTACAAAATATCCATTCAATGAAAACATCACACGATCAAGAAAATACAAATATAATAATATTGTGTATAGTATAGGTGTTCGTATATAGCTGATGGGCAACTATATGCAATTATATTATAATATAGATCATTTACATTGCATACTTGCACCTATAATCCTAATACAAGTTTACACACTGATACACAATACATATATTATGTGTATATTATTATTTATTATTTATATTAAATATTATAGGTAAGCGCATTTGTCTGCTTAGACTTATAATTTGTTTCATAGAATAGCTGCCAAGCTGATCGAATAAATAAAACTATATAAGCTATTATAAGCTATAATAGTTTCATTAGTTTCATATTATATTAGAACTAAACGAGTCTCGACCCTCGTGGCTACAGTGGCCCTTGAGGGCCACCACCAAATGTGTTGAAGCGTTCGGTCGCCTTCGAAAATCGTATCACTGGCATGTATCTACATTAACCTATTGTTAATCAATGCATTTTAAAATAATATTATTAATGTGATTTGATTTATTTTCAACTTGTGGGATTAAGAACATTTATTACGAATACATAATAGTATAGGTACACGGATAACAAGTATAAAATACTCTCAAATCTTTAAAAGAAAATATTTATTATGCATGCTTTTATAAAAACCAGTACCGAGAGTTTTTGTCTATTATTGTAAAATATAAACGGTCCCATAGGCGTTCGCACTACGGATACATACAACAGAAGGTTTGTGTGCTGCAGCCACAAAATCTTATCGAGTCGTTAGATTGGTCTGTGGGCCATGGTAGTATACAATTATAGCCACTTAATCACAATCTGCAGTGGCAGGCTGGCTGAACTAATTTATTATTTAATAGAAGTAGATAAATAAATGAACCTGAACAAATTTTTCCATTAGATAATTGATACTTTAAACAACTATAGGTACCTAGTTTGCAACAAATAGGCATGTAGATGCCTTGTAAAAATTATGAACTGTAAAATTCAGTACGATTCGTCTGCATAATTAAAGTTCGGGTACGTATGTAGTCCTAGTCCATGTAACGATAACATTGAAAAAAAGGTTTTTGAAATATGCTGGAAATATTATCAAAACCACTTTAAATTTAAAAAATAAATGTATCAAAGTAAAATTGTATTGAATTTTTTTTTAAATATCTCTGTAGGTTAAATGATTTTAAAAAACAAGTGATGAGCAAGTCAAGCAGAGTCAAAAACAATTAATCCCAGTAAATCAGTAATAATAGAGCGTTAAAAAATAGTATATGGTCATTATCTAATACTAAACTAAATATTTTTGTTTTTTTTTCAAACTTTTTTCAGGTTGGCTTTAGGTATTATTAAACCAAAATAAACAGAAACACGAAAGGTATAATTTTTAATGTTTAAATATGTCAACTTTAATTCTAAGAGTAATACATAAAAAAAAAGATTATTATTTTTTAATTAATTTATCTACAATTTTGTCATTTTATTAGTTTATTTACAGGCGTACAGCGTTGCAGTATATTATTTAGAGTATATCCGGAAGTTATAAATTTTTGATATAAAATAAATATAAATAAAAAAATAATAAAATATGAAATTTAGTCAGGTACATATTACGTATTATTTAAATGTAAATTGTATTGTCAAATTTTCATATTAAAGATGCACGACCCTATATACATAATATTATATTCCAATGTAATTACATTGCAGCATTACATCGTTCCACTGTTTGTATCTAATCACTTTATAATAATAATAAAATATTATGTAGGTACAATAGACCGTTTATCAAAACCAATTTCGAATAATCGTATATCAGAAGTTATAAACCCTTGGGTTTTTTTGATCCTCCCACTTATTATTATTCAGAATTCAGATCACGTCTAAGGTTGTTTTATGTCCATTGTCCACACATAATGTTTTTCTACCGAGGAAATATATTATTATTTATTATATAACGTTTTTTGTAACGGACTAAAATGATGCGTATTTAAAATGCGTTTTATTACTTATTAGTTATTACATGGATATTTAACACAATATTATTATAATAATCCACTATGGTGAAAATCAATAATTTATTAAACGTTTGATAAAGCTTGCCAGTAATAATGCCATATTATTTATAATAACTTGTTGATTTTTATGACGTATGACTAGATGGCTATATGACTCTACCAATTCATCGCAACTAGTACTCACGTTTATAGTATAAGTGCACAATAATGCGTCTATGTAGGTATATTATGTAAACATTATGTAGGTATACAAAGCAGTTGAATAAGTATAGCAAGACACACAATGTACACAAGAACATTAATCAAATACTTAACTATGTTTTATTTAGGTACCGAACGCGGTGCGCCTTCAACACAATTAGGTACGTTGTTGACTAATCTGGACAACAAACGTGGTGCCAAATAGAGTAGGTACCTACCTACATCATGCACACGAAGCCCGTCATTGTGCCGTCGTCTGTTTGTTTAAATAATTCTATTTTAAACGGTCCGTCGATTACTCATCAACGAACACGTATTACACGCAAGATGTACAACAGACAACAGAACAATATATATATTTCATAATTCATATGATAATATCATCATTTATGTGAGTAAAAACGTTTATATTATATGGGATACTATACGTCTATACACTAAAATAAGTCATCATTCAAATCATTGCACTTTAAATATGTCAATGCGGCGTAACCTGCATATTATAATCAATATTAATTCGACGGTGAGCACATCGCATAATAAGTTCTCTCAATTATTCATGAAATGGATGTGTATAATATATATCATTGCAACATTGTGAGACTTTATTCGATCTGAACATTGTTGTGTACAAAGCTTCTCCGTTAATATTGCTACATATTTAAAAAAAACTAACTATTTTAGAACTGAATATATTTATCGTAATAGTATTTTTAATAAATCAAACTATATGTTTTGATACATATTATGTTATATTTATGTATTATAGTGAATTTTAATATTATATTATTGTGACTATTTATAAATATATTATATATAGGTACCTACGTTTTTAAATCTGACGAAACGAAAAACAATAAATGTTCTAACCGCATTGTGATTTTACAGCTATAATATTATGTTTGTAAATTGTAATTTATATATGTGTATAGTAGGATTGTGTGTAATGAGTTTACCGATACAGCTTAAATTATAGGAATATATATTATTAAATCGGTACCTATGGGCTATGATAATACGGTTTTTAATCAAACAGATTTAATAACATTTACGAGACCATAAAATTACACACGTAAAAACAACAATAATTACCCACAAAACATAAAATACAATTAGGTTAACTACAGCCGCCGTCTGAAACGTGATTACAACGTCTCATCTCGTCCAGTCTCCGTTTCCCATCCATTACCGCCTCCCTCTGCAGTACCACTTTGGGCGCGAGTTTGAACTGAATATATTTCGAAGCGTATACCGCGCGGGATGCGTGTACTCGATATAAATGCGTGAAATTTAATTAAAATTGTACAGCGAAGTCATTCACAAATATAACATATTATCATATTGTGCAGGTTATATTATGGAGAAATGTGTGCGAGCAGTATAAAACATAATCGTGTGGGTTCCACCGCGGTGGTTACCATCACATCCACCTCGAGACAGTGCAGACATCATCGTCATGATCATCATCAATCTTGTATGCACTGCACCTATATGCATCACACACATGTAGGTGACGTTAATAAGTGCACTGAAGTGCACGCTATTATATATACGCGTATTATACACATCGGTTGCCGTCGCGCAAATATAATACCTATGTAATCACGTTAATTTTTCTTCGTCTCTCGTAAACGCCAATTTAATATATAACGACAATTATTGCGATGTCGTGTTTTTGTACTCGCAGCAGTAATGTCATGACTTAGAACTCATATATATATATACCAGTCGAGTCTCGATAACTCATACTTCTGCAAGGGAGCTAAAAATTAATTCGACTTGTGTATTTTTCGAGTTACAAATCGAGTTATGGAGACGACTTGACCGTACATTACACACGTTCTCGATTATAATATGCACACTACGCGAACACGCGCGTTTTGTCTTGTAATGTATATTTTTTTCTTTTTCGTTGCGCGTCGGCGAACCGCATTAGCGATCGACAAACACACGAGCGGTAGACCGAGCAATACACACACGCGCGCGCGACTATACTTACACGTGTAGTATACACATTCATATAATATAAATAAGATCATGTGCAGTGGATTGTGAGCGAGAGACCGCTCTGCAAGTCCGATACTTTGTGTGTATAATATAATATAGATTTACCTTCTCGTACGGGCGTAGTTATATACACGATTTTACGAGTGTTGCGGCTCGGGCCAGAGGATAGCCGTCGTAGTCGTATTATCCTCCGTATACTTATACCTACCTACCGACCGACCGTCTACCTACCTATATAATATATCATACGTGTAACGCGTACGCATTATATATACCTACGAGCGGGTACGCGGGTCCAGGTGTGGGGCAATTAGCCGGTGCCCAGTAATTAGGGTGCGCGAGCCGACGCGGCGGACGTGATGCGAGTCCGTGTACCCCCCCGCCCAGCATTCCACCGACCGATGCTTCTTCACCACCGCGCCGCCATACGATGTAATATGCGTACGCGAGGCGATGGAACTGACGGGTTTTTTCTTCGGTTCCCCCGCCCCCGCATCGCCACCGCTGCCGCCGACGAGTCTCGACTCGCGGTGCATCGACTCGTCGTCATAAATACACATATCATGTATATAATATAATATTATGTAGGATAACGCGTACCTATGTAATTCGACAATAACAATCGGTATAACCAGGTGTTTATATACACACACTGCCCATATAGGTATATAGGTCCGGTAGCGCATTTACACGTACTCACTGCACCGCTATAATACGTGTTACAACGTAATACTGCACTTCTGCATCACCCCAACAAAACAAAATAAAATATTATTCAGGTACGCCGCCTGTTGCAGTATTATAAAATGGCGAAAACGATGGCGGCTGCAGTATCCTATTTCAACACGATTTTGTGAAGTAGGTACCTGCTCATACTTTTCTGTCTAAATATATAATATAGGTAGGTACATATGGAAAGTTATTCTACGAAAAAATATATACAATCATTGATGGTTAAATAGAATAATAATTTTTTTTTTTCAGACGGTAAAAAACTATAATCCCTGGTAAATACTGCAGTTTTAAAATGTAGGTACTCTAAAAGAAAAAGTTGGCATCATACTTAACGAAATAGTTATTAAATTCAAAAATAATTTCGTTTACATGCACAAAGTATAACTTTTTAATTTTTCTTTCGTTCAAGAAAAATTTTTAAATTGTTAAATGTTAAAAAATTAAGTTTTTAATATTATGTTGTTCTAGAGTGGTCTTGACAGCTTTGATAAAATTCATCATTTCGGGTTTATAAATAATAAGCTCCTGCAAGTGAAGTTCATGCCTATCTATATATGAGATGAACTGGGCAAAAAGAATACTGCAGATTTACTAATTTAGGTACATAATTTTTAAACATTACAGAATTAACATTTTTATTCGTGTTTGTAATGACTGAAGTACATGATGAAAAATCAACCTCGCCATGACAAAATCATTTAACCATAATTGATTATATTGTATAGGTAATTAAATCAGGACGTATATTATAATGTATACTGTGTCGCCTTAGGTTATAGTATATAATACTAACGCGAGTCATTGCTATATGATTCAGTCGTATTTACACGAGTACTTGAAGTACTCTTTTATATTAACAGGAGTGGTGTGTACACAAATACTTAATAGTTTTTCTTGTAATTATTGGGACACGCTGTGTCGATAGGTCCGCGGTATAAGGGCTTTTCTGGAATTCCATTTAAAGGTATAATAATTATTATAATACCGTGATAAGTGACCGTGTTGCTGTGACCGCATTACAATATAAAGTATTATTAGGTGTATATACCTACATATCCGTAACATCGGTACCGGGACGTGCGCGCAAACCCCGTCGGCGCAGCGGAGTAACTATTATATATTTTTTTTAAATTACTGTTGTGTGGTTTTCTTTTTACGTCGAGCCGCCGCGTCGATTATAACTTGTTTATACAGAAAGAAACGGACGACGTGAAAAAAAAATAACAAAATTAAAAAATAAATAAATATAGTAAAAAACCGGGCGTTCTTGCATTTTAATCGCCTACACGTTTACGTGCGCGTACGGCTGTAAAATAATAAATAAATAAAAATAATAATAATGATGATGATAATAATAATAAAATCTATGTGTATGCCCCGAGGCGTCATTAACTTGTCCCGCAACGCGAGTAACTCGGGACTAAAATATGAACCTATACGTGTACATAGTCTAAGTACCTCGCCGCGGCAGCAGCGCAGTATAACATTCGACCATCTCACCTATTACAATAAACACACACGTATTATATTATAACAATAACAATAAACGTTTAACCCGTTTAATATCCGTACGGTCATATTTTATTTCATATTACTGTCGATAATTTTTTTTCTCTATTAAAAATTATTTAGCTTTAGTCAGTAAATCGAATAAGTTTTGCTGAGAACTTTGGACGTTCAATTCGACGCGCTATAAACACAATCAATTTACTATAATAATATTATGTAAGTGAGAGTAATAGGACAGCATCGTTATGCGGTCCAACGTAAACGATCGAGAGTATAGGTATATATTATACACCCTGTTGACTTCAGACACATATACTCACGCCTATTGGCAGTAGGCATACGATCTACGTTTTCATATAAGTCAATAGGTAATGTGATTGATATTGCCATAGGTACATAATGTACGAGCCGATCGATTTGACGTGACACACTCACGGTCATAATAACAGTCAAATCAGAGTCTAAATCGAAGCCTCCCCCTCCCCCCATCGCCGTATTTATTCAACGTGTTCCTAATTATACGACTATTATTAAAACAATAACGTTGCAGAACACGACGACGGATATACTTATACGTATAAGTATGATATTGTGAACATAATAATATTATATAGGTACATTGTTGTTGGTTTAGTGATTAAATGTTTTTAAACAATACGTAATAATAATATGTACGTAGGTACCCTATGCGTATTTTTCAGGTCGTAAAACACTCGAATTACACGCAAAAATCACAACGTTTAAATAATATATTAACCTAGAGTATACGTAGGTATATACGTGTTTATATAGCATAAAAATTAATGTTCCTCAAAGAACAAAAGATTTTATATATAAATAAGCAAGAAAAATATACTATAAACAGATAGATAGGTAGATAAAATATTAGTTGGTCAGCGATTAAAATATATATAACGTAAGCACGTATTATATCTATGCGATGTAATTATTGGACGGTAATAATCGACTGCCATACTTTGTACTTTGAATATTTATAATATATAGGTCTGAAACGAAGCAACCCAAATTTATTTCATTGCAAAAAAAATATTTCCTCGTCTTCAATTCGTGTAAGTACCTACTATAAATATATGTATTAAGTTGTTTTTTTTTGGGGGGGGATATAACGTTGTACATTTTGTGTTGCCAGGTTGTTCTCGTTAAGTACGCAAATCAACGGCACCCTGTAGTGTTTATGAGGTTCATTACGTAGTCAATGCGGCCAAACACGACCTACAGTCCCTCCGATCGCTATATTATTGTAATAATAAACATCATATTATTTAGTATGTATACATGAAAAAACTCGATTGTATAATATATTACGTTTCTGTTCACGGCGACCACCCAAAATATTCATATCATCACCCTCATCGCGAAGACCCTCCTCGCAACGGCGACCACATATCATATAAATGACATAATCATTATTACAATATAAATAATATTAAAGCGTATTGTACAATATTAACGTATGGGTTGGGTAATTTTTTTATACTATACTTGGCACAAAAGAATAATATATATATTAGGTATGTATATAGCGTTATATTTCAAAAACAAATGACGTTTAATATTTATATTATTAATGACTATATTTTATAATATATACCTACTCGTTGCATTATTAATTATATTAAATTTTACCCTATTCTATATAATGGCTAATATTATAATATTATATAATTACTAAAATTTATAATAGAATAAAAATTGTTCCATTTTTGTTTTTTTTTTATAGTCAAAAAAATATTCATCAAGTATAATGTATATTGTATAATATTATCATTATTGTTATTGTTGGTACCTTTATAATTATATGTATATGTATATTAAATAGATAGATATTTATATACATCTAGCAAAGACTATATCAGCACTTAAAGTAATGTATAATAGATATTATACATTTTATACTTTATACTATATAATAGTAACAAAAACAGTTGATATTATAATATCTACATTTGAATTTGTAATTATCAATATTATTTCATTCTGCTAAGTATCGATGAAATATTCTTAAAACCCAAACAGCTTCCGTTCCAAAATAATATTATAATACTATGCGTGTTTTCATAGGTGACACCATATTCATCGCGGTTCCAGACTTGCGAAATCCAGCAGAACGTAAACATATTGTGCCAACTGCAGCCATCGCACCAATATCAATAAGTACGTTTTGTCGTTATAAGTTTAGCCGGTATACTACAGTGGACTTCAGCAGACTATATGCTGGATGCATAATACATTTCAAATAATAATAATATAATGTTATATCGAACGAAAAATGATGGAAAAGCGTCGACCCCGCGTAGAAACCGCAAAACAAATATTATATGTTAACCGACGTTAATATATAATGTACGATTATCATATTATTATTATTTTTATCGTAAACCGTGTACAGTCGCATTATTATTAAAACACAACACCGCTCAAACCTCTCAAACGCTATCGAGAAAGTCGTAAATTTCGTCGGTCCTACGGTAGGTAGGCATATTATTATATTGTATACTTATATATATAGGTGCACCGCAATATATAATATGTATATATAACACGTATATCGAGGCCGTTACCATTATTATTATTACACATTATAATAATAATAATATATACACAAGCAGCGTACACACAGCGCGCGGACACCCTGGACACGCACACACGTCGCGACTGATATTTATTTTACAAGTTTTTTTTTTTTTTTTATCCCCTTTCTCGCTCATCACATTTCAGCTATAGGTACACGACGCGTAATAATAATAAAAAAATCTATACGTATTTATATGTAATATTTTGGATACCGCGTTTCACACTGACCGCCGCCGCGGTATCGCGTTAATAACCATTAAAATGTTAATAACAATCGTAACAGTAATAATATAAAGGCGACGTCGGGTCTCCCTTTATCCTGCGATATTATATATATTTGGGCTCGTGTGTGTGTGTGTGGGAATACGGTAGGTAGGTGTTGCGCCTGTGGCCCACGACCGGTTTCGAGCTGTACACACATACGCACATTGACGTTTAGTTATATGTATAAATAATAATATATAATATAAATCAACCGGTTCTGGTACGGGACCTATCCGCGAGCGCGTTTTGTTTGTGTGCCCGGCAAATTTGGTGTGAAGCAAAGGACGCCGCCTTGCCGCCGCCGTTCGAATATAATATGTACACACGTATATTATAGGTACCTGTGTATAATGTGGAACAGACTTGGTATTAAAAAAGTATATATATATTATATATGTATACGTTCTATGGTAATAATTTACGAGGAGAACGAAAAAAAAATAATAATAATAAAGAATCACCGATTTTCCCTTTAATCTATTTCGGACTTGCGAGATAGGTACCTATATACACGCGCGAGCGTCTTAAAGACGTCCAACGTCGTCGTCGTCGTCATATTATAATATTATTGTATATATTTATATACCGTTTGTGCGCCGAGGCCCCGTGCGTACAAATCACACGCGTATGTATGTATAATAGGTACAACAAAATTAAAATAACGACTATAAATCTGTACGATTAAGCGAATCGATATTTCCACAAAATTTATGGCATTAGTTTTTTTTTTTCACGTGGAAACTGCTGTTTTATGTTTTATTTATTGTTATTTTAGGTGTTTACACACGTATTTATTTTTTTTTTACAGTTCTCGCGACTATCTATTAAAACTATCCGTTTGATACGTGTAATAATATAATAATAATTACCGAATTACGATTACGACAAATGATAGATTAACAACAAAAACTGTGTATACGGCTGCAGCGTAGTATATAGGCCGGTCGTACACACGACACACGTAGTTGCAGATGTTGTTATGTAGTTATGTATAATTATTATACGTACTAAACGTATCGATTAAACAAACCGTCACTGTTTGTGCGAACGCATTCGCCCGTCCAAAGAATTATATTTTATATAACGGCGCGTTAATAATGATGCGTTTGCGATATCAACTGCAGAAATCAAACAATTGAATAATGAACGATGTTAGATTGCATCTATACTAACTGACACGTACAATTATTTTGGGACGACCCTTAACGGGTTAAAATGAACACGAGAAAGGCATAATGCGTATTCCCGCTTACGACTACCTATTATATATTTATTCAACGACTGCAGCGTCAAAGTGCATATGTTATATATGTTATCGTCATCACAATATAATACCGCCGCGGCCTGTACACACTATGCAAAAGTTAAACGACAGTCGTATCGCGCGAAATGCATAAATGATCAACGTTCAAGAGGGTGAAATGCGTTTGCGGGGTTGACGGTGAATACATTGCGATTTCGTGTTGCAATACAACTGCGTCATAATATAATATATCGTGGGTAATCGATCGACGCGCGTCATCTACACATACTCGCACGAACTATATACGCGTATATTAAACGTTATAAATGATCGCATAATATACCAACATATAGGTATACCTACCATATATTATATACATAATAGGCATCGCGTTTAAAATTTAAATACGCCTAATATATGCGCCTATACGGTGTACAGCATATATTGTTATATATTTTAATTCAGTATTCGCCGTGTACAGTACCGACGCGCGCGTTTAAATTATGTTTACGAAGAAACTAAATATTATATATATCCGAGAGCTCCGTCGTGCCCTGCAGGACAGTATATGCTCGCTTGTTGGATACAATAATATTCACATTTCTGTGGTGCATAACATATTATGATGTCTTGCGTGTTGTGTTTGTAGTTTCGTCGAAATTATAATAACGCATACATAGTATTATGTGTTTATAGGTACCTACGTCTTGTACACACACTTATATATATATGTGTGTGTGTACATTACGAGTATGCGTTATAATATTATATATTCGCGGCCCCCGCAAGCTGCCGAGGGGAGGGCGTAGGACGACGACGATTCCGTTTTGTCCGCGCACAGTATATATCATCGCTATTTGGTGGTGCGGCGCGTGTGTACGCGTAAAACGCATCGAACAGTATAATATTATACACATAAAAAAAAAGCTTACGGGTGTATTGGAATATTATATTATTATATTATATCGTACCTATTTATACTACGCGGTCGTCGTGTCTGTGGAATTTCCAAGCTGTTTGTGTACACGCGTGTGCGTGTGTTAGTGTTTGTTCATTTGCGTGTGTATAAAGTCAGTATATCTGTATATACCTAACATATATAATATTATGTGTGTGTGTGTGTGCGATGGAAGGCTCGCGGGAGTGTTTGGCCACGCCCACGCAACGTGCGCTCCGAGAGCCGACAAAAGAGAAAACACTGACGGCTTCGAGTGTCGTCCGTAATTATAGGGTTGCTCGGGTATACCGCGGCGGCGGCGGCGGTACATGCGGACACGTATTATACATATATATATTATATATAATAATAAGAATAATAATAATATAGGTACCTACGTATAATACGCGTAGGTATATAAAATATAATATACACGTTGTCCTCCTAGTGGTTCCCATAGTTGTGCAGATAAACATCATCGTCACCGCCACTGCCGCCGCCACTCGATATTATACGTATAGGTACTATACGGTACAACCGAATACTATATAACTACCCGTATGTCGTGGTTTTATTGGTGGATATTTTTTTCGCGTCTCAAAACCCTACAACTGCGCGCAACTATATCGTCTCGTTCCGTCATTTCCACGCCTTTCCGTTTAGTATATGTCACACCAGACGTGACGATAATATTATAATATTAAAACTCACGTGATGATGGACGTGATGAAGTGCAATGGTGACGAGAGCTAATACCTGTAATCAATAATCTTACCGTTTCGTTGTTAATATTTTATAATGTGTACAGTAAAACCCGTTTAAGACGGTCTTCGAGGGACCTGAAAAAAACCGAATAAACGAGTAAAGTCGTAAAGCGGTATTATGCGGGAAATTTTTCTTCGAGGGACTTCATTGCGGTAAACGAGCATTGACGATCATTTTCTTGAATGCAAAAGATAAATGTGATGCAAATTAAATTTAGCAATAAACAATATCGCAACACGAGGAGAAAATATAAACAAAAATTTACAAATTTTTATAGAAATTATAAAAAAAAATGGTTCAGTAATAGCATGTTTTTTTTATAGCGCGTGGAATACATTAGAAAATCATGGTTAGCAAAATGTGACGGAAGTTCAATTATTTAATTATGTACATCATGAGATCAGTCATTGTTCTTCGATCTTATTATGTTTTTCTTTATAATATTTCTTAACAGTGTCCTATATATTGTATATCCGTCGTTTTCATTTATTCGCAAACTAAATTGTAAATTTAATATAAATTATAATACAAAATACATGACCTACCTATAGATGTCTAGAATGTAATGTACAAAAAAAAAAAAAACATATTATTAAACAATATTATATTGTACAATTTATACGTTTTTTATGCGTGACTATATCTAATTTTTCTATAAATAAAATATTAAATAATATGAAAATAATGTTAGCATTACAGATATACGTAACAAGGTATATGTACAGTACCTATGATTTCCAGATTTTTTTTCGTTCAAGAAGATAATCAGCTATTTCTTCAGCCATTTGTGATATATTAGAATATTATACGCGCACGAGACTATGATATTGTAGTTATTGTACCCAATATGAAAAGCGTACTACTATAAATTCGTCTGCGTTTTTACGCCAAAGTTACCGGAGCATGACAATTTTTTTTCATTACTTTACAATATTATACATTATACGCATGGCGTGAAAACAAATAACAACGTGCCTACATGCTATACAATCTCGTTATATACCTATACCTATATGGCTATATATGTATATGTGTATACACTTACGATGATAATGAATCACACGTGTTATTGGCGAATGTCTTATAATATTTTGATAATATCTTTTTAAATATCTCATCTCATAATAATAAGATTGTTTCAATATTGTTATAGTGGACTTAAAGAGAAACTCTTCATTTTTCACAACGATAATTTGTGTACACATATTATACTTCATATTATGCTTCCGATATTATTGTTGATTTAATATGATACATTAATATATATATGTTAGTTCTATTTTAATTTGAATGTTTTAAATTAAACGATTTGGACATACTCACTAAAAAGCGTTTTGAGGCAATAATTAGATAATGCGTCACTGATACATGTGTTATATGTATAATGTATACAACGAGTAGTTTTTAGACAGACGAACGTAGGACAAAATTCAAAACACCTACCTAAAATATAGATATACTATTTTCCGAAGGAAAACACACGCAACTTATGCTTATTAATCATTATGCATACAAGATAAATAAAATATATAGGTAGGTTCATAGATTAATGTTCATCGCTCATAGCTTATCTACAACTGATGAGATTTCGAGAAAATGAGAAGCAAATACAGTGAGTCTTTGTGTGCAACATATTATAATAATGCAGCTTCTGCAAACGTCAAATTTACTTATCCTTGACTATTGTAAGAAATTACTAATTATTAAGGTATATTAAAAATTACAGAACTGGATTCTGCAATCAATCACTGATTTGGACACAATATTTATCGGTAGTCTGTACAATACTATAAATTATAGAAGAATGAATATAAGGTATTTGCAGCAATTAGTATAGCCAATCATTATAGCGATTACAACACAAATAAAACCCATATTTGTTATTGGCAATATTATTGTAGGTACCTACTGTAAAATTAATCGAAATATTAGTACCGTAAATTTTTATATTTATTTTATCTAAAAGCTTTGACTCACTATCGGATCATTTTTAATTTATCCTGAATCTCTTACCTCTCATGATTTATGAGAATTAGTAATTACTCCCCGTCCCCTGCAGACCTCTTCGAAAAATGCTTTCTATAATAATTATATCAAGCTGATTGTCTGTATATCCTAGGACATATCCAACTGTTTTCCGACTTCTTTTCCCCACTCACAAATGATGACGTACGTTTTTCTTTAACAACTACAAATACATCTTCGTTAGCCTTACTCTCTATCCAGGTAATTAATTCCATCATATACATTTTTCACCAAATTTCAAAAGCTATATACAGTAGTATTTTATTTTAAGTATCATATCATATTATAATATTGCCGATAAATTATTATGATTCATATCCATATATATTATATGCTGATACTGTCCAAACAATATTATGTTTTAGTAAATTTTTAGATCATTATCAAATATCAATAAGCTACTGCTATACTCTGTTCAATACGCGTGTAAATATATCAATAATAATTGTGATCGTCACAAAACCATAATAATACTATTATATTACCTAAACGGAATAAACGCAACGCTTGTACTTATCTACCTAACGTTGGGAATTCAAATTTCTGCTATATTGATGATATCGCTATACAGGCATGCTATAGGATCGCTACCGTTCGTGTGATGGGGAGGGGGACCCGATCGGATCTATAAATCATAATGTTGTTATACGTATATCTATTATAGGTAAATGCAATAATATTGTATATATTTATACGTATAATACTTTATAGGTACCTATAGTTTCGAACTGTTCGTGTACTATAGCTGATCGTCTCACCACCGCGAGTTTGACGGACGGCGTGTGAAAAAAACAACATAAAAGGAAGTATAATATATATTACCTATATATATATAGAAGAGGTAAAACTACGTTATTATTAGCGAGCGGTGCGCTAGCTCGCGCGTCTGCTGCATGTATGCCCAACATATAGGTACCTGGTATAATATTCCCGTCGAGGGGGGCACAGAAGTGTTTTGCGGTCGGATGGCGAACAACCCGGCACAAGTATATTACACGACGTATATAACAAATATATATGTTATACCTAACTCTATATGTCTCTATACACATATATTATAATATGAGCGTGTAATATTATTACTCTGTGGTAGTGTACAACAGTATAATATATACATATAGTAATAATATAATGTGTGTGTGTGTAGGGCGGGTAATTGGAATTTAAAAAGATAAACGCGAGCGGTGTGTGTGCCGACCGACCCGATACAATAGCATATTATGTTTAAGACACACATCGGCAGCGGTCAGGTCGTATAATTTTCGTCTGCGCTCAGCCACTCGGGCCCAGGTGTCGGGTGAACGTATTTGCGGTTTTAAGAATAAAAGGTTTCTTCTTCTTCTTATTTTTCCTGTACACACGAGTTGTTGTTATTGTATTTATGTGTATGTGTGACATGTGTGTGTGTGTGTGTGTGTGTGTGTGCGGATGATAGGCGTAGAGCTGTTGCAGCACAAATATACGGGACCGCAAAATATATAAACTTACTTTTCAGTCTTGTTTATTTTTTATGGCCCCGGAGTGCAGACCTTCAAGAGGCGGCAAAGTTAATGAGTACGACGGATTTATTATTATTATTATTGTTGTTGTTGTTATTTACTACGCCGGCAAAATGCGAAAAACTACGATTTTATTTTACTTTTCGTAGAGTTTGCTTTTAAGTTTTAGTATATAAGAAAAAATATTTTATGATATTTATGTCTATATATATATATGTATAATAACTAATAGGCGTTTGGAAAATAATACTGGTATACCTCTACTTGAAATACGTATATAATATAATAGTATAACACGACCGTGTAAATCAGCCAGGTTGTGACTTATACTTAAACCACCTTAGCTTCAACCACTATAACATACCACGTATATTATATAGTAAAGGTTTTAAAAATACTAAATATTAATATATTGAGGTTAAGCCATTCATCAATATTAGAAAGGAAAACAATTGATTTGTTACATTATTCCATTAATTATTATAAATAATAATATTTATATATTCAATGATAATGTTAACAATTTGTGAAATTCTGTAGATTCGACTGCGCGCATTGCACAAAAATTATGAAAAGTTTTATCGTTTAAATATTTTGTCTTGTAGGATAATAATAATATATGGGTACAATTAATCTTAAGTTCGTAAGTCATAACTCATAGCCATAAGTATTAATTATTGTATATGATTATAACATCTAGAGATAAAAATTATATGTGTATTACTAAATGAATGAATTCATTATTCAAATTTAAATATTGCAAATAAAAAAAGTAATACCTTTTTAATGAACACATATAGCTTTCAGATCATGAACAATTTATTTACACGTCCATATAGGCACTAAGTAGCGAAATAAAATCGTAAATATAAAAATATCTTTTATGTATGACGTACTAATATAATATTATATTAAATAATACATATATTATTTAAAAGTAAATAATTTAATTCAAATATGAATTATATAATATATAGGTAGTATATACCTACTAATATTGCGTAATTATAAACCATATTGTTATAGGTAATATGCACAGCGCTTATTGTGTTCTATAATATGATATAATATTCCTACGTTGTTATAAATTATTATTATAATAAACGAAAGGCATAATATAATATTGATAATAACCTTCAAAATAATAATAATAAAATAATTAATTTCCTTCGTTAATTTTTCCAAATTAAAGATATTTCATAATTATTTTGATATAATTATTTAATAGTTACATTATTAATACCACGGTTTTATATTATATAACTAAAAAAAATTGACTTATTATTTTCCATCGAAATAGATTTTCTTATACATTATTTTATTTTATGATTTTTCTTAATCGTGTTAACGATTTATTCACCTATTTAAATTTCTATTTAATTTTATATAAAATATTAGATTATCAGTGCTGTTTTTTTTAGAAATTAAACATGATAAAATATTATTTGTAGGTATTCAAAATAATATTACCAAGTAATGTTATCAATGATTTACACAAAACTTCTTGCGTATTTTGTTCCAAATGACATTAAACCTTTAAACTTTCCAATTATTATAATATTATTCATTAAACATGGTTCTAGTTTGAAAAACAATAATTTTCGATAATAATATAACGAGTATTGACCTAAGTCAATAAAACTACGCGAAGGTATATCCATCAAAGGTTTATCATTTATTATTTATTTTTAATGACATACGGAAACTCACGTATACCTATATTTACGACTTTATCAGTTGTAGATAATATTAATCACATAAATGAAATAAAGGTACCTCAATAATCTAATGGTTAACTTTGTTCACTATATTATTATGAAGTGTAAATACAATATTATGTAGGTTAATAATTTAAATTAATAACCATATTATTTTTAATTGGCAAATCAATTTTTTTTCTTCCTTATACTTACTAACTTGTTTTGCTCTGATGGATTAGTGTTAAAATAACGGCTAGATTATATACAGTGTAATTTATAAAGACAAGACATTTAAATATTTAATTAATTGCATCTATCGAATTAGAAATAAAATCTTAACCAAGCAAAACAATTAAGTCAATATTCTTTTTAATATTATATTTTTATTATAAGTTTTTATTTAATTAATGCGGGATGACCACCACTTTAGGACGCCAAAACACTTTTTCATGCCAATCAAGCCATAAAATGTTTTTTTCTTTTGGATTAATATTTTAAGTAGGTACCTACAAAAAGTTCAAAGTTGGATATTGATTGTTCAGTGGTTTTGTAAAATTAATATATTTTGTATTGTGATAAAATTTATAATTTCGATACAGTTACCGCTATACTTGATGTATATCATATAAAATACGTTGAATCATCTACCCTCTCCCTCTAAAAATGTAATAAATTAATAACCAATAATTTTCTGTATTAAATATTAATATAATTACTTTATATAATATGTTTTATTACACTTATATGAGTTGTAATAAAAGTAGTTAAATATATATATATATTTTTAATAATTTATTTTTACCTACGTATATAGCAATATGTAAGTTCCTTTATATATAAGCATAGAGTAGGTATATCTAAGTAAAAATTAATAATTATTTAATTTCCATTAGGTATTACCTATACAAATTAGAATAGTTTAGGTACTCCTACTATAGGACTTAGCTTACTCTGTATATTATGGTTAAAACTTATTTTTTTAATTGGTCCATTATTAGAATGTAGAGTGCCTAACTCTACACATAATAAAACTAGATAAAATATGTTTCTAGGAAATAAAATGTTAAAACTAAAATGTATTGTATATTGTTAAAACAAAAAAAAAAACCTGTAATTGGATCTTATTTCAGTAATAAAGAAAATATTATTTTTATAACTATTTTAGTCAAAGCTAGTTTAAAGTGTTTAAACATATATATAGATATACCTATGTATATAAAATATAATATATAATATATTATCGAGTATTATTTTTATAAAAAATACTTTTCTCAGTTCATAAATTAAAATTTGAATGGTTTTTTAAAAAAAAAATAAAATATTATTATACTTTAATCCCCATAATTAGTTGACAGCTGTGAATACCAATAATATTAAGTTATAATACGATTAAGTTTCTTCACAAAGTGAGCGTTATTTATAATTTATTTTTCATTCATTAGATACCTATTATGCCTATATTACAAATGTTTAAATGAAATAAACCAATTAAGAGACAGAAAAAAAATCGCAGTTTTTGTCGACAATCTGTGTTTTCCATACTGATTCCACTACAATATGAACAATACAAACACAACCTTGAATGTGTGTACTTTTTGTTGTGCCTTCCACGTACACCAATGGTAAAACTAATATCAATTATATTATTGTATTTTATTATATTATATATGAGTGCAGTATAAAAAGGTATTATGTAATATAGGTACGTAAGTAATAATAACAAAAAAAAAGTGTAAACCCAAAAGATGATTATCAATTAATTACACGTTTATATAAAGCCTTCAGCACTAAGATTTTATACTTGCCGTTACCCCCTCCGGAAGCCAGTTGTACGTATAGGTGTAGGTACTGTAGTATACGGAAGAAAATCAACACCGGGCTCCAGGTGCGTATAATAAGTATTTTGGGTTTATATGTATCTAAATATGTATTATAATAATATAATATTATAGTAGTGTGTAGTCGTTCGCGCGTAATGCATCCGACACCTTTATTATTAAATAAAACATCTGCTTTTTTTTTTTACACCACAAAACTGACGTTAGATCTGATGATCTTAATCTTGTAAGAACTTATAAGTGGATATGTGCCTATAAACACCATTTTTCACCTTTAGAGTATCGTCATATATATATTATATTATTATTGATTCCAACCCCTTTTACGCCGTGATAACAATGTGTGCGTTTAGCCGATTAATAATAATAGGTAATAATTTAAATAATAAAAAACAATAAAAAACGTATAAAATTAGCGATAACCGGTCATTCACTCACACGTAGGTATAGCTACGCCTATATCATATTTGTATTGATACACAGTATATATTAATTACGTTTTGACTTATTAAATTTCAAAGAACATAAGGAAATAAAGCACTGGAATCGATTTTAAAACCGAAAGTTTTAAACGCGCGGTGTTATAGTGTAAAACATTTGTAATTTACATAAATACACATAGTGGCGTATTTACGGGGGTGGTGTAAGGGGTTTCCACTCCCCCTAAAACCAAAATATTTTATAGAATGGTTAGAACAAAATAAAAACGAAGTACTAATATCTCGTCATTTTTATCACAAATATAATATAAAACCCCCCCCAGAAAAAAATCGTATCTACGCCACTGAATACACATACATGTTGTATCGTCAATTTACTCTAAACTAGTTTGGATATACTTACTAATATTACTAATATTATTTCCCAAAGTACAAAACAATAACTGCAGTCTACAATCTAAAAGTAAAATTACCCTTTTCTATATTTGTTTTAAAAAGTTTTATAGATACATAATACCTATATATACTCACGTATATTTATACATATATATAATATTATATATTGTGGAAATTAATTAAATCACAGCAAGATATAAATCCTTCATTTGACCTTCAAGTAATTACTATTCACAAATTCACTAAATCGTTTTCTGTATCATATTATATATAGTATAATATTCAACGTGAGCGAAGTATATAATAATATATTATATACTTAATATACAAGTCGTTATATTGTCTTAACTGTGTGTTTTAAAAAACGACCTATCGTGTGCAAACCTAAACGAGCAATTAATCTTCCTATTGATTTTTTTACATTATCCATGAGCAGGTTTATAACTTATATGTGTATAACTCTCGCACGCGTACGCGCGCGTGTGTATATGTACCTACATATACCTATATAGTCACATTATGCGAAAAAAGCTAACGCAACATGAAAGTCCCACACATCGCATGCATCAATATCAAACAGTTGTTATTATTATGGATTTGATAAATTATTATTTTGTTTCTTGCCATTGCTAACTACCTACCTGTATAACAATAATATTACCTATATGTATATGTATTACACACCACTCATAAATGATATTTGTTTAATTCCAATATGAAAATAAAACTAGCGAGCAAATATTGGTATAAACAGTGTTATGGTAGCAGAAGACAAAAACCCGTAGAAAATTATACACAATACAGCACTACTATTAACTACAAAATATACCTAATTTAATATGCATTATAATAGTATATGCGCCTGAGTAGTAATTGGTCTGATGCGGAAAATCACTCGACCAGTACCTGATGATAATTAAAATAATAATAATACGATGGTTGCCAAATCATATGCAATTAAATTATCAGTATTATATTGATATAGGTTTGAATTTAATTCAAACGAAATAGCGTTTTATATAATAATCGATTTAATATTTAACGTGAAATTTAAGAGTATTAGAATAATAACTTTTTTTTTTTTTGGCACACTTTCTGTATAGGTACATATATGAAAAAATTATCTTTCTTAACTAATTTCTATTTAGTGTACCTACTTACTATTTAATAAATAATATAAAACTTAAAAAAAATCATACATGATATGAATTTAATTTTATGTACTTTTTAACATATGATTTAACATCTCGCACGAACTATAATAATATGTAATAAGTACGTATGTAATGTGTATATTTAGTAGACAGTAGTACTTATAGAATATAATAGATTATAAATAAAAAAAAGTGATCCGAATTGTTTTATCAAGTTAATAGTCACGCAATTCACGGAGAATTTTTTTGTTTACGCGAGTATATAATATCTATATACATATTTTACACCCTCTTAGGCACTCTCTAGCTGCTTGTCGTTTTTTTTATTACATCAAATCACTCATACTAGCTCGAAGAACGCCCTCGAAAATAAGTTTGGAAGTACGCGCAATGCCCTTCGAGAAGTCACTTATTATTTTTATACCGGGCCGAGTACCCTCATCGCTGCAGTCCCCAGTGGCGAAACTATAGTAAGTTATAAACCACCTTTGCGTGGAACGTGAATTTTAAGTCGATATTATTGAACACGAACAGTAAGTTCCCTATATATATATATACAGGTATACATATTTGTAGTATCGAGGGACGAGTCGAAATAGAATTACTTTTTACCACTTTTGAACCGAGTTGGCGAAAATAATTATATAATACAATATCGAAATTATCATTATTAATTTGATGGGTAAGAAATGTTGTAATAAATATTTATTTTGGATTTTGACCTTTGGGTCTTACACTCATTCTGTATGCCCACAGAATAACGATTATTCTGTGATATACGTAATGTGAATATTTAAACATTTACATATTATGAATTAATTTATGATTTTATCATGCGTTAATTTAATGTAAGTATATTTTATACTCACATCTAGAAGTTACACAGACGACAGATATTCAGGATTGTATAAGGGCAGATTATTTTAAACAATAATACTTCTATAGCAGAGAATGAACTTTTACATCTATTAAATGTACCTATATAATAGGTATATATGTATCATATTATATCGCATTCTAGATTTATAACATCTACAGATTACAACAATACACGACTGGATATCCATGTGCATGTATAATATTATATCATTGATTAAATAATAGGTTCTATTATTATATATAGTATTATACTATTACTTATTTGATCAATGATTATAACATGGACCCCATGTGAGTTTGTATCTACTTCTCAGTGGCCAGTCAGTCAGTGCTTGTCTGCTCGGTGGTAAAATATTATTACTTGTTATTGTCGGATCTCGTGTGTGCGTGCATATCCATTTAAGTAGGTTCTAATGTAATATACAAGTGCATAATGATAATATAATATTATGAAGTAGGTATTAAATTAAACGTAAACAAGGCGTCTAAGGGACGAGATATCGTTTGTGTGCGACACCTACAAACTATATAATATCAAAACGAAATGTATACGATTACGTGTGTTTTTTTTTTTTAATGTTTTTTCGTGTATAGCAGTTACGACGGTCGTGTTTTATAAAAAAAAATAATATCATATTTTGACGGAATAGAAAACAAAACACCATAAAGTACCTATATTCGTATCGTAGAGTAATATACACAATACACACATATCATTACCCACACCATATTATATTCATACGCACACAATATGTAATGATAATTTAAGCACATCGTATTAATATTAGTTTTCCAAACAATGCATAATATTTTATGAAGCATTACACGACGTACAACACATGCAACAATAACTATAACACGAAATTTTGTGTAAGCGAGTATATGCGTGTGCGTTTGTGTACACTAATGCCTATATTACATAATAGTGGGCTCGTTACACGTTTATAACGTGGACAATGGGTTCAACGGTTATGAATCATTTAGAAAAAGTATAAAGGAAAGAAAAAAGAGTATAATAATAATAATAATAAAAAATCGTCGGCCGAAAACGCTTAAACACGTTTAAATTAATTATATACACATAATATAACATAACCAAACTGCATCAATGCTATGGGTATAAAAGTGAAAAAAATATGCAGTGTTATTATACAATACCATCGAGCATTTCATTTAAAAATATGAAATAAATAATAGTACGAGCTTATAAGTATCTATTAATCGAAATTTTGAGTATAATTTTTTTCGTTTTTCGTACCTATAGACGTTTTGTAGCGTTAAAATTCCGTCCACGAACCTATGGCAATATACGTACAACCGACCGTTTTCACATATACGTTCGGAGTTTAATAGCTACGAATATAAAAAATGATATCTATGCAGCGTGTTGTTCAATAACGAAACTATAGTCACTTCCGAATCGACGGACCACCTGTTTCTCGAGGATATCGCGCCTTAGTATGGGCCGTCAAGGTAACAAGACGCATAAATATTGGTCACCTACTCATAAAATTTATTCAAAAGTCATTCCTTGTCAGAATAGACTGCTGCGGTTTTATACTTTCATAAAGTCCGTAAGAGGTCTCTATATATTATAAAATTGGTTATTGTTTAAAATTTACTTGGCTATAGATTATGTCAATTGGTTTGGTCATAAAACTTTCGGTGAAATATAATTGTTTTAAACATTGTTTTAGTGAGACATGCGTACATTTCAACTATAGTGTACTATATCGTCAATAAACAACAAGCTTGAACATACGTATTATGGTGAGTACTTGGAATAAAGTAAGAGTAAAACGCGTCGTATTATTCGTAAGTCCTATTATTATCCTATCGTCGTCGGTTTCCATAACCGGCTACCGAGTTTTAGACGAGATTGTCGAGCAAGCGTGTTGATCGCGCATAAAACTACGACACGGGCACCCATACGTAAAAATTTAGAGGGGGGGAGGTCAAAATGAAAAATTCTTAAATAAAAGATCGTGAGTTATTTTCACATACTATAAATGTAAACGTATGCCTTATTTATTAAACAACGCGAGTAAATAATATTTTTTGCCCGGCGGGATGGGGCAACCGCCCCATCTCGCCCCTCCCCTAAAGGGCGCCCGTGTTTAACGATATTATAATATATCATATATTATACACTTGCCGTACCGCAGTCGTGTAGGTTTGAGAAGTTGGCCAGCTGCGGGAACGGCGGCAAGACGGTGGCCGCGGCCGCGGCGGCGGCGGCGGCGTTGGTCACGTGATTGTGGGGCATGTAGTGGAACGGCGGCAGAGGCGCCGACGGTCCCGGGAATATGCTGGAAGCGGCCGCGGCGGCGGCCACGGCGAACGACTGCTGTTGGATCAAATACGCGTACAGTTCCGCGTATCCGTTTCCGGCGGCGGCGCCGTTGTGGTGATGGTGGGCTGCACCGTGGAGGAACTGCTGCGACGGGTGATGGTCGGCTAGGTGATGCGGCTGCGACGGTAACAGACTCACCGGCGGCGGATATCGGCGATGAGGACGTTCGGTCCGCGACGGCGGCGGCGTAGGGGTCGACGGCGGTGGCGTAGGAGACGACGACGACGGCGGCGGCGGCGGTACATCGGCCGTCGGCGGCGCCGCCGCATCGTCGTCGGACGAGTGACGTCTGCAGTCGCCTCCCGGGGCGATGATGCTCTCGATGGTGAACGGTTTGGGCTTGTGCTGCCGGTGCAGCGGGTGCACATGGTTGCCCATCGAAGTGGCCGTCGCGAAGGCCGCGCCGCCGGTGCCGCCGACGGCGGTGTGGTGCATCGTCGACGGCGGCGACAGCGACTGTTCGGTGCCGACCGGCGACGTCGCCCCGTCCGACGACGACATGACGACCACACTATTGTTGTTCCGGTACGGCGGAAGTGCCGGCGGCCGCTGGAAACCGATCGGCAACGGCCGCAGCGGCGGCGAACCGGTATCAAAGTCACCGGCGCCGGCGGTGGACGACGACGACGGCCGGCCGAACGTAGCCTCCAACAGCGCCCGGTCGGCGGCCGGAAGTTTGAACCGTTTGCGGCGCCGCAGGAACGATCCGTTCTCGAACATGTCCAGGGCGTCGGGGTGCAGGGTCCAGTAAGCGCCCTTGCCCGGCTGGTTAGGTCGCCGGGGAATCTTCATGAAACAGTCGTTGAACGACAGGTTGTGTCGCAGCGAGTTTTGCCACCTGAAACAAGCGGCGTGTTAGTGTATAATGTGCAGTGTGTGTGTGTATAGCTTATGTGTATAGAGACACAGCACAGGGTCGTGTTAACTGTTAACCCGTTCATTCATATTCCTTAAATAATCTCGTCATTTCAAAGACTCGCAGACACGAGGACTACTCGAGTATTTCATATTATTTTATAGTTTGATTTAATGTTTTGGTAAACATTTATTTTTTTGGTTTTGAGTATAATATAATATTATAATGTATTCGTACTGAAAGCATTCGCCGCGGCAGTGAACCCAGCGGCTCAGATTTTTAATATCATTATATTATGGTATATTAAATAATAGGTACAAAATATTTGTCGAAATACTTATCTTCAATTTTTTTGGAAATAGTATTAAATAAAAAATTATTTTTTTGAACTTATTTAGAAAAACATCAAATTAAATTAAAAATAGTGAATAGCTATGTCCCTGCGAGACTTACCTATATATAAAAAAAAAGAATTATGACATCTTCATTATTTCAGGATGATATCGCAATGAATTAATCTTCACCAGCGAGACAACCTGTACGTATTGTGTGAAGTAGGGTCAGATGGTTAAAAATTATAATATTGCCATATATATTGTTACATAACAGTGTTATTTTTCGTATGGTGTGAATTTTAGTGATCTAAATATCTATAATAACTAGTCATTTGGAAAAAAATAGGCGATTGGGGTGTACTGTACCTACAGCAGTTATGGTCATCGATCGTTCATTGTAAAGGACAATCACGCGCGTATTTTAAATATATGATATTAATAATTTATCGTTGAAAATTCTTATGAGTTTGTCGATTATGGCTATTTTTATAAAATTTAACAAAGTATTCAAAAATGTGCAGTAAAACTTTATATTAATCAATTCCACCATATTCAAATATCAAAGTTGTTATTGAAACATAAAACTATGTACATATAATAATATATGAGCAAATATTGATTGTATTAAAGCAAAACTGGCCAATAAGCAATTTATTATTTCTGTTATATCCCATAGGTACGAGATATATTTGAAGGGCAAATTGATTTTTTTCATTATAATCGTATTATGTACTTATATCACGTGAAATACCAACAATAAAAATGCACTGTAGTTATTAGTTATTATATATACCTATTGCAAATAAAAGATCAGAGGATATATTGATATAATGTTTATTCTTAACCTTTACTATAATATAGTGTTTTTGATAACAAATGAAAAATATATTAAAGTCTAATAATATATCTTATATCTATAAAAGCACACAGAGATTTTTTTATGATAATCATCATTTTTTTAACTAACTTGATTGCGATTGGACGTAATCAATAAATAACGTGAAAATCATTTGACCTTAAATAATTTGCAACAATAAGTTCAATGTATGTGTTTTTTTTTTTATCAGAAATGCAGTGCATGCGTGTACTAATTGTATATTTAATTTAATCAAGATTAAATGCAATTTCAACATTATATACAAGTACTAAGTATTATTATGCATGTCATTGAATTCAAATGAAAATAATTGAAAATAATTTGCCAAATTGGGTCCAGGCGTTGTTGAGTTATGCGCTTACCAACACATTTTGCGATTCATTTTTATATTATAGATTACATTCCTAAAGCATGTAGTATTTAAAAATATGCATAACGTACTGAGTTTCCACGAACACACAAAATTAAAATTAAACAACATAATATTAACAGAAAAAAAAGTCAATAAACTTAAATTTTCTTTAGTTGAAAATTTGATTTGATTGTATTTGTTCAATTTAAAAAAAAAATCACGTCATATTTCATACTAATCTGCAATGAAATGAGACATTTTATGTCTCTCGCATAAAATGAACCACGATCTATCACAGACTAATCGTTACACTTTTCGATTCTGTGTGCCAAGGCAGATAATTTCCCGTTACCATGGGTAACCAGGGTAACCGTAACATAACATAACACTTTTAGATTCTGTGTGCCAAGGCAGATCGTATAACGCTTTCTATGTAACGCTTTTCTGTTACGCGACTTCCGTTACGTTTTTCAAATCTAAGTGCCAAAGAAAAGACATTAAAATGTCCAAAAAAAGCTATAATTCGGTTTATATAAAGTCCATTTTTTTGTTATAAGATGGAAACTATTATTTGTTATTGTATTAACCAATCATTTTATACTGTGATGTATGGTAAGGATTAAAACTAAATAATTTCAATTTATTTTAGAGGAAAATTTGAAAAAAACTATATTTTATATATTTTTAAAATAATGAAATTGTTTCTTATACAATATTTAGATTTCCTAGTAATTTAATAAAGAAAGATAATATTTTTTTCTATACTCCTATTTCATTTTTGTTTTTAGTTTAATTTTATAAAGAATTTTGTCAATCAAATTATTTTTTTTTTTTTTGAAAATTTGATAATTATTTTATTTTATTTTATTTTAAATATTTTTATGTCTTAAATACTTATATTTTTGCATTTTTAAAAATTAAGCAATTTAGGTAATTAGATATATAAAAAAAAGTATAAAAAGTGTTTGTACTATTTTCGTTTTAAAAATGTTTAAATAACTTAAAAAAAATTATTTAGGATTTTGACATTTAATTTAGGAATATTTTTTTATAATTTATTTTCCTTTATTTGTTTATAATTTTGTATTTATTTTTTTTCGTATAGTAATCAGTAATATGTATTAGTTTACAATGTTTCAGATAACCTAGGATTACAGATTGCATATAATATTACTATAATTTATAATAATAGGATATGTTTAATTTGAAAGTATTTAATTTTTTAGTTTTACATACATACATTTTGAATAAATGTTATTGTTCTTACGTCCAGATAAAATATATGTACCTATTTTACTTACTTACATTTAAGAAAACAATAATTTTTCTATTATTTGACTTGATAAAAATATAATTGCAAGAACTTTTATAACTTGATTATAATGTTATAGCAATGAGTAATGAATAATGATAAATGGCTAATTATACGAATATTTCTGTAAAAATCTAATCCTAGAAAGCGGATATAGAGATAGCGATCTCCCCACAGAGCGCCTCAGTACAGTCTAAAAAAACACAAAGGCCAGTGATTATGTACAACAAATACAAAGTCGATCCAAGCCTGTCGTTTGGATATGACATTGATTTGAGTGCAGATACCACTTCTCAAGACCTGAAGGTGACCGGGGACACCGACGGCCCGCAGACGACAGCGCAGGTGGAACATATGTCCACCACACAACTCCTCCAAGATCCGGCGCGGGCGGCAATCTACCGCCGCGGGTGGGAGGACAGGACGTTGCAACAGCAACCGACCGTGACCACCAGATTCATTTGTCTGAGAGACAGAAAAATGCGTTTTCTCATTTATCAAAGTGTAATAATTATTTTAATTGCAAAAAGTTTAATTAACGATTATTTTGTTTATTTAGATGTAATAATGGAATTTGCGGCCAATTAATGTTTGTGTTTTTTCAATTTTGGTACCTATATTCATTTATTGTATAATTTTTTATAAAATAATTAGTTTTAGTTGTTTTTAATAATTAATACATATATATTTAACACATGTTATTTTGTTCGCATGATATAAGGTTCTATATGTAAATTGGTACCTATTTTTATTAATTTTTTGTACCTAAATGTTATCAATTTATAGTTAAATTATAGGTACTCGTAGGAAACTACTGCAAATTCTACGTGTTACTAAGTAACAGCAGATTATGATTATAATTTTTTTTTTTATGACGAAACGGTTCTTTCTTTTCGATTATGCCACGTATAGCGTGTTTTTTTGTGTAGATAAGACTACCTATATATATTATATGTTCGAAGAATGAAAATATAACTAATATATATTATATGTATACCTATATACACAATACACACTATATACAACAGAATATTTGCATTGATAAAACCATGCAGAACTGTAGGTTAAAGTCAGGTTAAAATATAATTGAAATTAACGGATTTCATATATACATTAAAACACTAATTATATTATATTATACAATATAATCTATGCCAAAGTAAAATTTTTGTAATAAAACCATTTTAAAGCGTATATAAAATAGATTATTCAAACAAACCAATGTCTGCTATTTGTAATTCTTATATACATAATATGAATTATAATCATTACAAATTATTGTATAATATAATTTAATTAAGATTTTTTAAAATACAACTTTTATCACTTATATAGTGGGTATATTTAATATTATAATATTTTATAATTATGTAAAAACTTGTTTTTCAAATAGGTAATATCGTACCTACCTATAGCTATCTTATTGTATATATACTTTCTAGAGGGTAGTGAATGCACATTACATACTTATATATTATAAACACATATATATATTTAGGTACCTATATACGTCATGTCCATGTGTGATGTGTATATATTTAAGATTATTTAGATTATTATCAAAAAGATATTAGATATGCCGTTAATAAACTTTTTTTTATTAAATTTTTCATATAGAGTGCAGATACATAAAAAAATGCATAGGCGCAATAATCAAAATTTGTATACACACACATGGAAAATAATTTTTTTATTAAATTATATTATTATTATTACACGGCGTGTAACAATTACTTAAATTTATATGTTCTAAATAATCGTATTAGTTATTATATAACATAAAGTATAACTAATATATACTATATATATAGTACATATATATAATATTATAGATTATAAACATATTATAGTGAATATATTTAATTGTATAGAATCATTTAAATTTCAAGTGTATAATCAAACCACTATCCTAATTTAATATACCTATAATATCTATATTATATTATGTACACATTTTTATTTATAGTTTTTAAAATGTATGTAGGTGGCTTAAAAATATAGGATCTATATAATCATGAATATCTACTATACGTAATATGAAATGTTCTACATATTTAATAAATGAGATAGAAAATAAATTAAAAATTTTTTTATTATTTAGCATTGAAGTACCTACCTACCTATTAAATTAAAATATGTTGTTTGTATATACCAATATCTAAACTAGAGATTGGAGTATATAATACCTAGGTACCTACGACAGTAGGTATCCTAATATTTAATAATAATTGACATTTATAGCTATATGAATATGATATGATTTGTATATTATATATAAGTCACTTGCATCGTAATGGAGATAATGTATTCAAATTTTTATGTATATTAAAGTTAAATTATATACAATAAATATTGATTTTAAAACACCTACAATTTATTATCATTATAATATGATATTTATGAACATTAAACTATTGGGTATGTTAAGACTAAAGACAATGTTTTATAATGTCAATATAATTTATATTATATAAATATTGTTATGATGAATTTACAAAGTTCCTTCTCATATAGACAAATGAAGGGTATTTTTACTCACTCACTGAAATAGAGAAACACTATTACAATTAAATATAACATAGTACCTACCACTATTTATTAGACGAAATTATGCATAAATATAAACTGCAGTTACGTTTACGTAGTCATAAAATGCAGCAATATTGCATAATATATAGGGCCTGTGATTCTCACTCCCCCATGGTATAGTTGATTTCTGCAGTATTATACATTAAAATTTAAAATTTCAAGCGAAAATTCTTAAATACCTAAACAATATTGTACATAATTATATGTATATAAATATACATTATATATATATATATATATTATAATGTGTACCCATTATTATTCGTTAATTTTAAATTAATTAAAAATAACTTAAAAGGAAGCTTGTATTACGACGTTTTCCGATCGCGAGCTTTTAGACATTGATAAAAAATAAAAATCCCTAGCTGCTATACCGCCTATACAAAATCTATGCTGATTTACATGCAGTCAAAAAAAAAAAAAGGTTCATGGAACTTGTTTATAAAATATAGAAATACTTAAACTTAAATATATATTATATACCTATATAAATACGTATAAAATAATAACGCTTACATATCTGCCAGCATATATACATATTATATTTAGGTATACATAGACACGATTTATTTTGAAAGTTATATAATTTGTACTAAATTCATGTAAACACTTTATAAATATATATCTATTGTGATGCAGTGTACCTACCTAACCTAACCCATTATGTACCTTTAACCTTTATATAATGTATATTATATATTATAGGATGAAATTTACGTAAGTATTATAATATACAATAAGCAGATACACATATTATATTTTTCTGTTGTCACGCGGCGATCAATTCGTTCCACACGAATAGGTGCGCTCGCCGTCAACTCAGATGGGTGACCGCACCAACGTCGAACGAACCTACCGTGCACAAATTTCACGTGTTTATACCTATATATTACCTATATACCTATATACACTATTCAGTATAATATATATATATGCTAACTGCTAGATACCAATAAACAGAAAAATAATTATATATATTTATCAACTTTCAACATATAGAAGTACATTATAATATAACCATATAACTATAAAGTAGGTATTAATAAGTTCTATCAATACTATTTATTTCTGTATATAATCTAGTATTCACTATTCTCAAAAAAAAAAGAAAAAAACAGCAGTTCCCTGTCACGTTATTATAGAACTATAGTTAGTGTTAGCTTTTATTATAACGGCTAATAGATAGGTATATAAATATATATATATATATATATATATATGCAATATGCACCGTATAATGGTGCGAAATAAAACAATTTTTTAAGTGACTATATGAGAAAAACCACAGGTCCTAAAATATAATGTATTCTTATGAGTTATGTTTACGAGTGCAGTGTGAAATTTAAAGAAACTATATCTATACCTATATATAGGTTATAACCTAACCTATATTTGTGCCATTCGAATTTTTGCAGTGTTGTAAAAAAACACGACATTGCAATGTTAAATAAAATTCTGAATTTCATGAAATTACAAATAATAATAGCTTATTTAATATTGGAAAAAATTGAGAAAAAAATGATAATATAATTAATAATAATTATTAATAATTATAATTATCTATAATCATAAATTTTATAATAAGGTATAGTTAACTATATGAAATATTAAATAAGAGTATTTTTATGTTTTAAACAATGGTTAAAAATTTACCTATATATTTAATAAATTTAATATATATAGACAATGATAGTATTACCTATTTAGCATAATAAAGTATAATACACTATAGTCTATACCGACAGTGGTTATTTAATTAGTGACTAATGGGTCACGTGAGCTTCAGAATTGAGTTGAAAATCTCAAATAATCCATCATTTTAATAATTCAAAATAAATAATAGATATAGGAAAAATGTGTTTTATTCAACCTTGTATAAGTTACAAAGCAAATAAAACAAACATATCCATAATAATAATTAATTAATTAAAACTATATAGTTTAGTTTCACAAAAATATAGGTAATTTATAAAATAGTATTTACCTATTAATCAGATTGTTTTAAACATATACATAGGCGCATAAATATAAATAATTATTAAAATGGGTCAGAAGTCCAATAATAGGTTAAAGACCATTGCAATGACTACTCTGCTCTGTATAGTGTACATATAGCTCTGTAATGTTAGCTATACGGTATAGGTAAGATAAATACATTTCATATTTTTTCCAACCTACCTATCATCTGGTAAACAATGTCCACTGAATGAATAATGACTTAGCATAATTGTTATTTGTTTTAAGTTTTATACATACTAATTTTATTTTTCAACTCGTGTGTGTTAAATTAAGACAAAACATGATAATACGAGTAACTGTAAGAATATAGTTTAGCGTTTTTTTCTGAAAAATTGAAATTATGAATACTAAATATCCCCTAATCATGCATTATAGAGTTATCATATAAATATACCTATGTACTTATGTCTTATATTGTACCTATGTATATAGATACAATCGTTTTATAATGTATTAAATACTTATGATATAGTTTCAATTATAACTATCCCTATAATTCTGTCAAGTATTTATACAAAAATATTGATATCGAATATAAAGTATAAATAAACGTTTCCTTCTTAAATATTCAAAAATCCACCTCAATACAAAAATATATAAAGGATATCCATTTAAAATACATATATATTATAATATATACCTACTATACCATCTACGCGCTACAAAATCAAATGAATGTCTATAATATACTTATACAAATACTATTGCAATTGTATATAGTATGCTCAAAATTGAAAATAATATTTAACTAATTTGTAGTTACACTTATATTTATAATAATAATACGCAGCAATAATACGCATATTTTGGGTGCCCCTTACGGACCTGTGCGCTCCAAGTAAGTAATAATTGATTGTAAAGTATTATTTATATTTCAGATATTTTATACGCTGATGAAAGGATTATTTGTATATATACCTAGGACTTGTAGGTATATATATATTATATATATATATATAAGTATATAATTATTTGTAAATAAATTGAAACAGTGACCAGATGGTGCACATAATGATAGAGCTGCATTTTTTTTAGGGGCGGTTAAATACAGAAATTAGGTGACCCAATAAAATAAATCGATTTCAGATTGGACATTATATTAATTCTTGTGATACCTATACAACACGCGCACGTGTATGACTTTGAGGTTTATAATCTATATACTATACCTATAGGTACATATATTACGACCAAATACAAACTCATAATCACTATTAAAGTCGTAGGTACGTGTTTATAAAATATAAATTATCATGACTTATTATAGTAACTAAAAGTGTAGAATTATATAATATAAATCATGGGCGTCCCCAAGGGGGGGCAAGACGAGGCACTTGCCCCCCATTGAACAATGTTATTTGCACAGCAATCGGTAACATTCCCAATAAGAAATAGTAGGTCTAAATATGTATTCAGATAAAAAAATTTTGCCCTCCCCTAGAAAAATGTCTGGGGACGCCCATGATATAAATATTATATCCTAATAATACATATTTATATGTTTAATATAATACGAGGGTACTTATACTTGATTTATCGTGTTAAAAAGTCTATACGTGACGGATGCCTATATATAGGTAGGCATTATACCTATATATCTTGGCTATACAGAGCCTTAGGGTGGAGCGAGGCCTGGGGAAATTTTTTTAGATGAGGCTTATATAGTAAAGACCATTTTTTGTAAGTCTATAAACCCAAAATGTCATACAAAAGCGCGAGGCCCGGGACCCCTGCTTAAGACCGGCTCATGCTCAGTATAAGCTATTCAAATGCATCATCGGTACAATAGATGTAATAGGTAAATATACACGCGTTATTAAAGGACTAATAATATACATAAATGCTCGACGGGCGAATATAAAACTACTGACCTTTGAGTGTTTTTCCGGTAATACGGGAACCGGTCGCTGATGAACTTGTAGATGTCGGACAGCGGTAGCTTCTTCTCGGGAGCGCTCCATATGGCCATGGCCGTCAGCGATATGTAACTGTACGGTGGCTTTTGGTCGCCGTATGTCTCTCTGCACGGCCGTGGCATCCTGATCACGTGACCATAGTCGTCGCGGTCGCCGTATTCAAATGATGCTGCTGCGGTTTGCGATCGTCGCTGGTGCAGTCCGGATAGGTCGGAGTCACTGCAGTCGGAATTGCCGCCGATGACGCTGGCGGTGCCGGCGGCGGCCTCATAATAATATTCACTGATACAATAATATAATATCAATAAATGCGGTGCACGTGTACAGGTAAAGGATTTTATTATCTATAGAACTAAGTGTATACTGCAGATGCAGTTTCGATTCGGTTCGGTCGCGCGCACTCGTCGCGTCGATATAATATGTATAATAATTTCGTATATATTATCTATATATTCTACCTATATACATGTATTATGTACACTGGTATATACTTGCTATACATGTACCTATATATTGGTATCATTGTAAATCACCGCTGCAGTTGCATATAAACGTAAAATCATGATATAATATAATATTATGAGTGCAATTATATACAATTACATTGTCAACACATCATTTATTTCCGTTATATAATATATATTATATGGTTTAATATATGAATATTATATAGGTACAACGGAATCGATTATATAGGTACGTACAGATCCGACGTGTGTGTATATAGATGAATTAATATCGTTTTAATGATATCGCGTACAAAGGACGAGCCTTTAAACAAATACGATCGAGCGTGTACCGCGAGAAGTGACGCTTTTCGCACAGCGCATAAACGAGAAAAAAAACAGCGGTACGGAACGTCGCGGCGGAATTCGTGAAAAATCACGCGGTGGCGGCGGCTAGGACGGCGTGCGATCGACACTGACCGGTTTATGCCGGTGCTGGGCTTGCAGCCGTCGCCGTCGCCGCTGCTGCCGTCATCGTCATCGTCGCAGTCCAAAACGACGCCCCCCCTTCGTGGGCGGTCCGACGTCCGACTTCCCGTTGGCCGTCCGTACGCCATTTTGTAATACGGCGTACAACCCACATTTGGCAAGCTGAGCGAAAACACGTCGCCACCGAGCCGCCCGGATTTACTGTGGTTTCGTAAAAAACGAATATTTATACTGCAAACCATATATATTTTATTATGTATAACGATGTTGTAGGTATGGTATAATGTATAAATTAGGTTACCTGGTATTAGGTATGATGTACGCTTATATTGGTTCAATATGGTTACTTGCGTAATATATGAATCCTGTATACTTGTATAGGTAAATAGAGGGTATTATTATACTCACGCGTACTATTTATACCTATATAATACGGTCGTAGCACATTCTGCAGATCCCGTTTTACAAAAAACGTAAATTTTCAAACGGCTCCGTGGATTTTTACAACACAAATTCATTTCCATTTCATACAGACACCGTCTCAAAAAACATAAATTCAACATTGATGTAGTTGAAAATGTGCATTTGGTGTAAACTATAAGTAAATTATAAAAATTATATAAAAAAAAACGTGTATTGTTGTGAATTACATTTTATTAAAATAATGTTAAATTTAAGCGTTAAAAAAATGAAAAAAATATATATATATTTATAAGTAGAAATATAAAAAAAAAATCATATATTTAAGTAATTTTTTTTATATAATCCATATAGGTAGGTACCTACGTGTTATTACACTGGTTGAAAATTTGTCAATGATGTTCCTATAATGAAGCTCCTGTATTTTTAATCAAATTAGGTGTATTATTGACATGTATGTATTTTAATTTAATTTTTTACGTTTGAGAATAAATTTACCTACCTGTTATTTATTTTTTGACCAGAGTCCCATCTGGAAATAATAAGCAAACAATGGACACTAGGATAGCCATTTGGGGATGCTCCAGCTCTTTATAATCAGCTATAATAAAGCATTATAAAGCCCCTCGCTCAGACAGGAAATTTATTTGTTTTTTTTTTTAGTGAATTCGATGAGATTTAATTTTTTAATTTTCACTTTACTTTATCTTTGCAACGCGCGTATAGGTACATTACATTTTTATAGACCCCGAAATCTTCCTATAAATTCTTTCATAAAGTATGTAAAGTTAAGCCCCCCAAAAATATTAATTTATGACTCCTATAGATGGTGTATAATAGTTTATATATATCATATTTAATATTTATGTAGGTATACTGTTCATAACAAATACCTATATATAGGTATATATAATATATGTGTACCTAGATATATTTTAATCAATTACATATACCCATGAATGCACTGATCTGGAAAATCTAAATACCTATATATATATATATAAATTATATAATATATAAGTTTACTTTAAAAATAAAAGATATAATATAAGTGTATAGTATAAAAATATATATATAAATTGAATTAGGTACTTAAATTATTATCCGCACAGTCATCATCATTACAGTATATAAACTATTAAAAGTTGATTCACCATTCATGCATGATTATAAATAATGCACTTTTTTAAGATATTTTAACTGTATTATAGTTAGATTTTAAATTCTGACTATATTTCAAAGACGAAATACCTATATTAATATATTATAACCTCTAACACAGTGATACCACTGATACCAAAACATTACATTACAGGCCAAATTTACACCAATCTATTTTTACTTTTACAAATTTGATTTACACGATGAAGGTAAAACTCAGTTGACCATTTTCGACAATGATTAACTATTAGTAATTTATGCTGTATTAAGAATAATTTTAATAATGTAATTTATATAATATGTATATATTGTATACATATTATATAAACTACATTTAGTAATTATAGGTACCTACTTATTTTATATTTGAATATATTTTTTTAACTATTATGGTGATAGTAAGCCGATAAATACCACAAATATAGGTATACAATACATCATGTTATATAATATAATGTACCTATATTATTGCTTATATATATTATTAAGGTTCATATTTGAAGTTAACAGCCCTTTAAAAAGATAATAATGGTAGTATAGAAAAATAATTTTTTTATAAAAAAAAATGTGTTTCATTTAATACCTAAAATTATGAATGTTTTTTTTTGCCTTTTATGTGTTTAATAGCGTGTTATTTCAGAAAATTGCAGATTATATTGTGAATAATATAGAGATTAAACTCGTATAGTGTATAATGGCAAAGTGGCTAAATTGGTTTTGAATAAGTTCAACAAATAGTATTATATCGAAAAACAAATGATTTCTAAACATCAAAAAAATTAACCTCATATTAATTAGAGAAACAAACAACAATGATGACTTGACTTAATAATAGTAAGTAACAATTATAATTTAGATAATTATATTTATGTATGAAATACGCCCCAATAACTTCGCGGTGGACGTAGAATGATAATTTTCTATGTGTAAAAGATAAAAAAAAAATGAGCCCAAACCGTTAACGTTTTACTGAGTTTATCCAATTATCTACCTATATGATAGTAGTGATTTTTTTTTTTAATGGGTACATAAACTAGTTAATAATCACCTGAAATCTTTTAAATTTTTTATTAACTCCGTATATAATTGATTTTATTTTCACATTTTTAATGTTCTTTTTATTGATTTTATTACGTTCAAATATGAACTATAAATACCTATTACCTATTAAAAGTAATATATATAATATTAAAAAGTAGGTAATAATAGTTTATTTATATACAGACATGCGTACAATCAATATTTAGGTGTATGATATATATATAATGTCATAAATGTAATATTTTTGAATTTATTTGAGTATACTTTTTATAACTTTTTTATATCTATACCTATATACTTATTCTACATTTTAGTGTAGTACCTACTGTATGTGGTGTATTATAGCGTGTATAAACTATAAATAATATTATATTTAAATATAATTTGTAATCAGTGGACGTATATAGGTATATATAATTTTATTATATTTATGCCTGGGCGACGCGCGACGGGCGTATCGAATTTGTAACAACGAGTAATGAACCGATGATACCCTATAGCTGCATGCATACTATACAATATATATATATACTCGAATACATCTATATTTATTATGTTACTGTTTAAATAGTACCTAAATATACCTAATATGGCTATAATATGCTGTTGTCGATTTCTGCAGCTGAGGTTTAAATATGTACTGTGTGTAATGTGTCAAATTATAACAACTATGTTATTTTTTGTGGCCAATAATACCTTACAAAGTATTATCCAATAATATACCTATATTTTTAGTATAAGTATTCCTACCTTTGAGGCTTTGAACAAACAATACTCTACGATAGTAAATTTACGTGGTAGCTATAAAATTATAATTTGACTAATTTAATATATAGATTATAGGTATAATAGAAGTATATATATTATATAGGTATATTATTATTAATCTATAGGTATATGTACTGCAGAACATTTAAAAAAAATCAGAATAAAGTTTAAGTAAGACAAAATTAATTATTTATTTTATATGTACTTGACACTAATATAGGTAGGTACTTATATAAGCATCATTTTAAGTACCTAAATAAAAAATTTTAAATAGATAATAGTATAGGTAAAATAAATTGATAGCACCGAACTATAGGTTATAGGTAGTATAAAATGTATATAATTATTAAATCGGATATAATACTTTGAATAATAATAATAATAATATATAAGAAAACACATAATATACGCCTATATAACTACGGTGACCACTAATAAAAAAGTTAATATCGCCGCCGTCGAGGCGCATTCGTCGTTGCGTTTGATTGTTCTGAACCATTAGAGAAAATATATATCATGTAATATTATATTAGTTTACCACTCGCGTATACGAGCATATATATTGTTATACGTATTGTTTTATTACCATCACGACACGTCCCGTGCAGTATTGGCCGCTCACTTCGAGACGTCGGCGGTGGTCACTTGTGATGGCAAATTGCCGCCTGTACCTATATATATTTAAAAACCTAAGCGATTAATATATAATAATAATACTTCACCGTAAAAAAACGTGTGACCATAGCTAGCTGATACAAGTACGCCTGTACAACGCAGCAGCTACGCTGCTGTGACCACATCTGGTATATTTAGGTTGTATTATATTATATTATGAAGTGACAAAACGGTAGGTGAAGGCGCATAGGTATGTAATAGTGTTATGGTATAGTGTACCTATTTTTATTATTTACCTATGTCATATTTAAGCTAGGCGGTGTACTTACGAATGTGTGTGGCTACCTACAGAGTACTTAATTATTACGGAATTTTAAAACACCATATACAACCTCGACAGCAGCTAGTGCATACCTTTTCGAATGGAAAGCGCGTGGACGATGATGATAATAATGTAATATACGAATGTGCAGGCTTAATGTGCGCGTGGGGAGAGAGAGACAGAGATAAATCTTAAAAAAAAAAAACCAAACACTAATAGCGCGCAATAACAATAACAATATATAGTAGTACTAATAATAATAATGACATTTTTGAGAAACGGCCTCCGCCACCGCCGTCGCAGCCGCACTACCGTACAAGAAGCCGAAAGCTATATAATAATAATAACGAGCAAAGACAATAACGTCCGCGCGTATACGGCGGCGGTGGTCTGACCGTTTTATATGATGTATATATAAATATATATATATATATACGACGTAAAGGTGTTAACAATATAACAATAATAATAATATAAAGCGCGTATACGACGTGCAGGTTGTATAGTCTTGTACTCATACCTGCTATTCGGATTGATGAGATGACGGCCTCCCAAGACGCGCGCGAGCAGACGAATTGTCAATAATCATTCATTCACGACGTAGTCGTCAACTGAAATCCAAAATCTCAACAGGCATATATAGATATACCGTATGGGTACAGCTTATACACTGCTGCTATATGTAGGAGACACAATGTTTGAGAAATAATTGGTTTCGTAATTACGTTTTGTGGTTCCTCTTCGGCCGTCGCCGTCCGATCTTAAATCTCAATAGGAGACCGGACCGCTGATGAGGTGCTCACGTACAGTTGCTTTTATATATTCGGTACTCGCGTATTATAATAATAATATGATTGTGGATGTTATTATTAATTACCATCGTATATACCTACCGACAGGGTTTACCACACGCGTCGGACGGTAGTCAAAACCGAGATCATCGGTTTGTCACTGTACACATCACGTCATATAATAAACATTATTATAAATCATAATACAATACGGGTATATGTATGTATAATACATAGTACGCCTAACAGCTATACATACACGAATACACCGTGTGTCTATGTCTGAATCCACACTGGAGTCCGAATTAGTAGTCTATATTATATATAGGTACCTATATAGATGTCCAGAGGCAGATAATTGGCCGTGGGCTCTTATTTTTATTTATGTGGCTTCTGGGACCAGAGGAGCTCAGACGATTGCAGTTTTCTATTTTTTTTTTCGTCAAATCCACAATCCGCTGTACTGCACTCTACCTATAACAAAACAATATAATCGCCAAAATTCAAATAGATATGATTCATAAAATTACAACAATCCAACTATCTCTGTCTGTAACGATTATTACTATACTATAAATAATAATATCACCGCAATTCAATTGTATATGCGACCATAAAAGTCACACACATTTCAATATTATATTGCCATACACATTTATGACAAATCCTTTGTGATTATACGACCCGAGATCGATATGAACTTTATGACCGTCAAAATAATTGTTATTACCTATGTATAGTATATTTTTAATGTGCACGTTTGACGAACAAAGTGCTATTTAAATAAATACCTACATAGTTTGATGATCAAAAGCGCACACAGCGTTACTATGTAATATTATTATAAAGATAGAATTATAGAACATTAGTGAAAAAAATTTTACTTTATACTTTCTACACGTTTTTATTATATAATCGTAACTATTATTTGCTTTTTCGATTTTAATTCATCATCAGAACACTTACCATAACATGTATACAAAATGCACCTACAATACAAAACTTATTTAACATTACAAATTTAACTTGAATGTTTCTTAATTTTGGAATATTTATTTTAAGTATTATTGGGGCTATCATATTGTATAGATGATATATTATCATTGTATTATATCAAAATGTATTTATTAACTCTATTTTTTGTAATATCAATATTTAAAAAATATATATATATAAAACAGAAATTTATTTTAATTTTGTTACGATGCTATATTAAACCATACATCCATTTTTATACTGATGTTTTTCTTAAATTCATTTCAATATTTTATATAATTATAATATTCACTATTTTTACTAACCCTTCGTAAAATAAAATTCTGAATTCGCTTTTGCATATAGTATGTATCGTATCTACAGTATACTTTTTATTCAATAATGTATTTATGTTTCAATCCATTATGCAATATGCATGTACACTCTAGAGTATGCAAGTAATATTAAAAACGTGTTAAAAAAAAAAAGATTTTTTTTTT
>VUJU01001374.1:0-59010 GCA_009835225.1 Aphis craccivora | reverse complement strand
ACACAAAAAATTTTATGATTTTTCAACTTCAAAATTACTTGCAAATTTTCGCGTTTTTGACAGATTTCGTAAAAATTTGAACTATAAACGCTTATAAAAAAAATTTGCGACAAGCGATTTTTAATTTTTTTTAACTGAATTTAAAACAACTCATAAGGAACCTTGTATTAAATTTTCAAAACTATTTGGTCATCCAAAGTTTCTTATGGACACTTAAAAAAATTTTTTCTATAGGAAACCACCCACATAGTTTGAAATTGAAGCGTTATTTCGATACTTTCTCGTGTACACAGACACAAAAAAAAAAAACACACAACATTGTAAAATTAATATATTCATCGCTCCGCTCAGAATCTAAAATGTTATATCACCTTGTTTCTATTCTAATCAGTTTTATTCCCAAAATTCTGTAAACTTATGTTAAATCTTTATTTTCAAAAAAAAAAAAGAAATAATGCATGATATTAAAAAAAAAAAAAAAAAATAGTTGGAAATGTTTACAATTTTTTTAGATAATTTTAACTTATTCAAAATTTCAAAATTCATAATATATTTAAATGTTGTTTTTATATTATTCAATAAGATAATGATTGGCAATACTAAAAATATGACAGTTTATAATATGTTTGCATATTTTATGATTGTAATATGATGTACATGTTATTTACAATAAGTAAATTATCTACCTATATTCTAACTTCTGTAGTATAATATTTTTGTACTATGTTCAACTCAAAATACTTAATATATTTACAGCCTATTTCTATGGTGTGATCAACAAGCCATCCAAATCGTTTAGTATCAGCTATTGGGGGATGGAAATCACTATTTGTTTTCTCTCGTGTGGACGATTTTTCATTGATGGTTTTATTTCGGTAACCTAAATAGTAGTTTTCGCCTTTCGAAATTGAAATGACCACGTATCTACGTGGTTAAGTACATATATCTATAGCATGCGCATGCCTGTATGTGAGTAGTATGTGCTTTAGTTCTGGCTTTTGCTGGATAAACGTGCGCAGAGTGTATTGTACATTATATTATGGGTTGCGTGAACGTGGACGGTGGGAGAAAAAGAAAAACGATGACGAGAAAAAAGCTACGAGGAAAAATAGAAGAAAAGACCCGCCGAGAGATTTTTATTTGGCTCCGTTTGTAACGGATGCATCTCCGGGGGGCCATTCGAATCGTGGAGGAGTGGCGGCGGCGGTGGCGGTGGCTGGCAAAATGAACCCCCGAGTGCCGTATAAGCGACCGATTGTTTAACACGCCGGTTGATCTATGACCTCCGTGATAACCGATAGCGGAAATAATGGCGAGTGGTTCAAAAGGCGAGGCCGTGGGTTGAACGGGACTGGCGCGAGAGGAGGATAACAATCGGCTATTATTCTCTCTTACGCACGTGCGATATGTATGCGCCTGGTACATGAGTGTACTGTGAGTGTGCTGTTCATGTGCTGTACATTTTATGTGTGTGTGTGTGTTAAGACTTTCCTAGACAATTCAATGGCAGAATCGGCTAGAAACACACTTGTTGTCTGCTCATGTCTCTGAGGCCTGCGAATAACTTTTTTTTTAATCCGCCTTAGATTTGTAAGGCACTCCGACTCTGCTTAGTATCATCGGCATATTATGCGATCGGCGCAAAAGGTTTGTTATCTATCAACTTAAGTGGTAATTCGAGTAATCTCCCAACAAACCGACGATAACTTCATCAAAACTCTTATTCTGTGGAGGTTTAAAATATTCCGTTATAACCCTCGAGTTTCAACTCGGCTGTTATGGCGGAAATCTCCTAGGTTTCGTTTCTAATAAACGCATCATATTCTGACCACTTGATTTGTCAATATTTTTACCGACTATGGCAAAATTCAAAAATTACTACATCGTAATACACTTGAGTTCATTCTAAAATCAATAACCAGTGTATACTCGAGTTAACAGAATTACTTTATTGTATTTGTCATCTCGCCAAACCGTGGTCTACCAGTATATAAAATAATAAATATTGTTTTAAACTTTTATCACCGACAGAAATTTTTATTTCGCATTATGTTCAAGATATAATCGTTTTGATCTACTCCAATCTCTCTAATATAGCGGCCTAGGTAAAAAATATACAGCTTCCTAATAAAATTATCAACGTGGCTGCAGTAGAAATAGTAAATTGTAATTGTGAATTCAGTTGCGATCTGTATTTATTATGTGATGTTTTTTTTATGGATCTTAGATGTTCCGTTATGGTATGGTAATGTATTTGGACATGTGGTATCGGTAAATTAGTAAAATTAATGGAAAATAATAATTCAAATATTAATAAAAGTTGTAAATAATAAAAAGTTTTATTTTTTTAGCATTCCACTCCTAAGTAGATAGTATTGTTTCCAGTTATCTAAAAGTATTTCGTAGTCGTCACAATATGTTAAAGTTTTTATTAAACTCGTATTATCAAATATCAAAAATGAAATTCAATTGGACTTTTTGAGTATTCATTCTTATAATTTGTAGAATGAATTGAGTCATTGCAAAATATTTTCAGTTAAAACAAACTATATACCTATTATTTCGTAAATTCGTAAACCTGATAGTATACAAATTATATATTTAGTTAAATTTTTTATACTTTGTAGTTTTAAATAAAAATAAGTAAGTAGGTATTTATGTTGTTAAATTAGTTAACATAATACACAAACAAAAATAATATGTCTAATGTCTATTGCTTATGCAAAATAAAAGAATTCTAGTATGTCAGAAATTTCGAAAAAAATATTCATAAGATTCGTAAGTGCAACGTGTAAATATGTTGATACATTAGGAGATGAAAAATCAAATAAGAAGAATTTTTGTACTAATTAATTGTTAAAATTCATGAACTTTGATGCAAAGTAAACAGTTTTTCTTTATTTAAAAATATTTTTATAGCTTACCATTATTTAAACTCTAGGTAGATAATGAAATCCTATAAATATACTTGGAAAGACTATATAATATATATACATTTATAAACTGTTGATTTAGTTTTTATAGTTGATTAATGTTTTAACTTATGTGGCTAACATTTTCAGTATTTTCAGTATAAATATAATTATTCTCGGTAGGAATGAAGAGTAAATTTTTTGTTTTAATACAATCAAAGTAAATTTCTGTGAAAAATATACGTGAGTGCATAAATATTTATTCGATTTGAGAAATTTTATTTCGAATTGAGAACGTTTTTTTTTTGTTAAGATCACCTAAGCAAGTCAGTTAAAACTCTGTGCATACTAGCATACTAATTGAATACGTTGTGACAGATATGTTATAATATTATAAGTTTATTGAAACTGTATAATTCCGACGCAAAGAGCGAACATGATCTATTTGAATTTTGAATACAACATTTAGTTAAAAATTATTTTTACAACTACTTGAGCTCTAAGCCGCAAATGGACATTAGCTTAGTATGCACAATTTATTCATAGGCGCCATTTAAAACGGTTGAAAAACTAATGGCATATATTTAACATTTATAGTTACTTCCAAATCATTGCAAAGAATATTTTGTTATAATCAATTAATTTGTTTCGGTGATAGATCTTATAATATTTAGCTTTAAGGTAATTATCATAGTAATTGTCATTAATAATTATCTTAAATTTTAAAATCTTTACAGACTATCGAATCGTTTTAATTTGTAATTTACACTATAGCTGATATAATATTTAATTGAAACATAATTATACCATACATTCAACATATTTATTTTTCAACACAATATTGAAATAACTATTAAGCTATGTAAAGAGCAGTTTGAGGTACTAATAATGGAAATACTCCAATCAAATGGAACTTGTTTAAAACCATATACATTTTAATGATGTAACTTAAAAACATTAAACTTATATTAAAAAAAAAGTTTGTTAACCAATGAACTAATGCCAGAGGCATTTTAAAATTAAAAAAAAAGAACAATTTAAGTTATTTTTTTACAAAAACCGAACTATAATAATAATTTTACTAGAGGTATTATTATGGACGGAAAAAATGCAAATTGAAATGTAATATTTAATTAGTTTTTTACATAGCCATAGACATATATTTATTTTAGAATATATTAAATGTGAGTTTCGTATTAACCGAAGTCTGATATTATAAATTTTTCCATCATAGCTAATACTAAATCTCTTAGAAAATCAAATTTAACATAATTTCCCGTTACAATTTACAATTAACAAAGTAAATAATCACTATTTGTTCATTTTTTTTTTTTTTTTTAATAGTCAATATTGACAGGATAGTGCATTATGTTAATAAATGTATCGAATCTAACAACAACATAAACCACAGGATTTAATATTGATTTTAATTATATTAATGTAGCTATATCTACTATAGTTGTATAATTAGGTAGGCTATGATGTTGTTTTCAACAAATTTCGTTTATTACATTTACATAAATATATGAACTATTGCGTATATTAAAAGTAACGTTATGGTAAAAATATTATATTACTAAGTTCAACTGAACATTAAAATATATTTTAATATTAATTCAACTTTCTGGATAAAGCAGTAGTTGCAACTGTCTACAAATTATTATATTGATTCATTGCATATTAAATGTAAGTAGTAATTCATTTTATTGGTAGTGTTTATGAACAAACACATTTTTAAATTTTTATTTTGTGCTTTGACGGTTTCATATTTAAATAAAAGTTTTATTATCTAGTAATTTATAGGACTACAGATTTGTAGCCTTCTTGTAGGATTTTCTTGATATAATAACACTGGAGCAACTTTCACAGTAACACCATAGCATATTATTATTTTTAAGCATACACGTGATACCCGGAATTCACTGTGCTGTTAATAGTTAATAAATACACAATATATTTAAAGTAATTTACTTAAAAATACTAATTCTTACGGTATTATGGATTGATTATGTTATAATATTATGGTAAATAAGAAGAAATGTGAATTTTAACTTAAGACTAATATTATTAATACGCATTAAACATAATAGTGTAAATTACTCGTACTAATATTTTATAGTATATTTTTTATTTTTTAAACCATTTTTGAATTTTACTTTGTATCATCATATTATTCTAATGAGTATACTACATCAAGTGATTTCTTTTAACAGTAATAATCTAATAAATTAAAATGTAAATAATGTATATTTTGTATTTTTAAATCTAATTTTAAATCATTAGAAAACATTTTTACTAGTATGACCATTATTTGGAGAATCAACCGGGCATATCTGGAGATAATATTTCTTAAAATCTGCTACTTAAGTAATTGTTTCTCTTTAAACGTTCATAATAAACGGTTTGTTCAACCAAATTAAGTAATACACTGAGTATTGAATAATTTATATATAATATGCATATATAGGTATGGATGTGTATGTATTATACATGCTATGTTATGTATTATTTTTATTAACCTAATAGCTTCTAGTTATAACTGTGATAGATCCTAGCTTATAAAATAAATATTGTATATGGTACAGGGGTAACACACATAAATCAATATATTGAATTCTTGTATATTGAGGTAGTATTATTGAAATACTCCTACAATCAAAACTTAATATTACTATATAGCTATACCTAGTGCTATTAGGTTATGGTGCTTAAAACTTTACTGTTTAACTTCCTGGAACACTTTTGTATTCTATTATCTTTTAAGCATATGCAAGATGCATACGTAGGTACCAGGTACCTGGTACATATTATCAGAAAAATAGTTTTATTAGAAATATGAAATTTAAAATGTTTGTTCTTTTTAATATAAGTTAAAACACAATCGATATATTAATTGTATAATATAGAATAAAGATATATATATATATATATATCTATAAATATTTTCTAAAATATCGTTTTTTCATGACTATAAATTATCTAAAAACATATTTCTAATAATGTGAAAATTATTATATATATCGATATGCCTAATGAATGTTAATAACTAAATAATTATCAAATATATTATATTTGAGCAATAAATTTTTTTAAACTAATTTAACAATAGCGTAATGTTTAATAATCTGAGATTTGTTTTCGCCTAGGTTAATAATTTAAAATTTGTTTGACTCTTTTGGAGTTATTTATAGGCATTTAAATTTTTTTAGTTTCTTTTTTATAAATATCAATTAAAAATTATTTTTTCGTAGAAATGCTTGAAAAATTCACAAAATATATTGTTATATCTTTATAGAACTATTAAAAATAAATACGCATACTTTTTGTTTATATATATATATATTTTAAGTTAGAAATTCGTCAAGATTGCAAAAAAATAAAAACTATTTGTGGTTTAAAATTTATAAAAACTTTTCTTTTTGTATTTAAGTTTTGAAAATATAATAAAATATTCCTCATAAGTATTTCATTTTGAAACCATAAAATCTAAAAAAATGTATATAGATAATTATTTTTTATGGATATTTTTATTTTTCTATAATATAAAAACATTATTTTTAGGAATTTTAATTCTAATTTATTTTATAATGTAATGCATTTTACTATATGCAGTATTTAAATAAAATAATATGTTATTTAATGATGTGTTATATAAATTGATATAATATTATATAATTAAACTCTAACAATGTATGTACAATTTTAAGAAAAGATTATATCGACATAAAAGTAAAAAAAAAAAAAAAAAAAATAATAGTATAAATTATGGTATTGTATTGATCCACTTGACAACTAATTTATACTTTACAGTACATAAACTCAGATGTTAAATATAATATAATATGTATTACCTAATTATAATGTATATTTATATGTATTATATAATTATTCTGGTGATGTGAAAAGTGAATTAAATTTCATAAATACAATATGTTGTTAATGCAATGGTTTTATTCTCAAATCAAAGAATAATAACCTGGCCACCATTCTACAACAAGTTCCCGTTATGTTATAATTTTTTATACTGTAAGCAAAACATTTTACACTGTTTTAGTTCATATTTTATTTTAAGGTTTTAAGGCATTTTTGAGAATTGTATTTGTTTTATTTATTTTTAGGATTTTAAAAATACTTAGTACCTAAATCTAGATGATAATAAATAGTGTATTTTATAATTTTCATGACTGTATCGATATATAAATAAATTTGCACTTAAACAAAAATAGTAGGTATTTATAAATAGAAAATAACTGTAGCTGTTAAGCAATCAACTATCATCAATAAAATAATAACTTATTTTACAGCCAATTGAATTGTTTGTTGCATAATAATTCATATGAAATAGGTATAATATCGTGAGAATAATAATTAAAATAGTATTTTACTAAAGCTTATGTCAACCACAAACAACTTTTTATTATTTATGAGTTATGAATATAAATATATATATTTTTTATGAATCATAATAAATAAGTTGGTTATATTAAATGTTTTAATATTATGTACAATATTCTCAAATTTCTCAAGATCCTTTTCATTCTTAGCTCTCATGAAAAGATGAAAGTCAACAAATTGACAATCCGTTAAGATGTAATCAAATCTTATGGTTTCTACTGAATACTACAAATACGAGAAACTGTGTCCTGTAATCAAATTAAAAAGTAATGTTTTTGTAATAATAATTACGTCTGTATTAAATTTGTAGAATTCGGTTAGAATTGATGTTGGCTTCTACAGTAATAACATATCACATAAATTCAGTTTAATTAAATTTCTAAGAATGCCTTTCAGTTATTTCCAAATTAAATTTAATAATAAGTCGATTAAACCAAAATCATATATAACATATTTTATAATAACGACTTCTTTTACGATCTTAAAAATAGTACAAACAATTAAAATATTGCATGAATCACACAATTATACAGTTAAAATGTTTTATTTATGTAAAAATGTTCGTCGAAACCAAAATTAAAATCCTTACACTTTGTTATATACGTCATGGTTATATCATCAAATTGGAAGTCAGTAGCCAACAATTAATTAATTCTCGATATGAATTCGGTATACAACATATTAGCATTTTGGAAAGGCAGTATAAAAAAAAATTAAAATATTGTATGCAATATTCAAATTTAAATGTTATAATTATAATGTCATAACTATAAATCAATTAATAAGTTATAATACTTTATTTTATATTTTACTTTGTTTGTGGAAAGTTTTGGTTATTAAGATTAAAGATTTAATTTCTGGTTTAAAATAGTAAATGGTCTGATTAAATATACACTACGGAATATAATTTGAAAGTATTATGCCTAACTATTTATGATCGTACCTATTCTTAAAAAATAATATTCTCGTTTGATGGCAAAGGCATAAAGTAAATTAATACGATATGTTTATTGTTTACACGTCAGTCACGAATCACAATACAACACTGATCTAAAAAAATTGAATTCAAAATTGAATATTTCATATAATACCTAATACCTACATTGTGAAATACATTTTCTTAGTTTATGTTTCAAATGTATGTAGAAAAAATCACAGTTTCCATCTATTATAATTGTTGTATCGTGCATATTATTGGAACCTAATAATTATTGATATTAAAACTATCAACTAGGTTTAGTAACAATGTATGTGATTTCCAGTATTAAAGCATAGTCAGTAAGTTTTTGTAAATGTGGAAACAATGAAACTATCTCAAACAATAATAATATACAAGTGATAGTAGTAGAAAAATTAGGGTCTTTCGGTGGTAATCGTTTGATGCGGTTACTTTGACACTATTGGAAAAACAATAAATAAAGTGTTACATTTTAATAATTATTGTGTGTTTTAATAATGTACGTCTGAAGTGATCAGCATACGACATCATAATATAATAATTTAATACACACAGAAATAGGTATTTGTTAATTCCTTATAGAAGAATTAAAACAGTGTTAGGCATTTAATTTTTCACAAGTATTTTCTTCAAGAATACGCCTTGTATGTCTGATGCACATTAAAGGAACTTAATTGTTATACTTAGTTGACTAGATATTTTTTGGTTACTATAACGGTTATACAAGCAGGAATAGCATATCATTTTTTAAAGAGTGGGACAAACTGAAGACTTTATATTGTTATAAAAAATACTCTCATCTATATCACACCAAAAACAATTTGTTATAACTCAGTGTAAAATAAAGCCAAGTTAAAAATATTTAAATTTAGTAATGATTAAATCTTTTAAAGACATGATATAAAGTGGAAACTAAGTAAAATGTAATTTTATTGTATTAATAATTTATAATTTATAAACAATATAACTCTATTTTTATAATTTGATTTTATTTGACTTTATATAAGAATAATAATAATAATCCAGCTAGCATCGATGGCATCGTTGTACGTCGTACGTCGTCGTCACCGTGGCAATACAAATAGTGTGGATGGATAAGCGACAAATCAGGGATTATATTATTTTTACGATATTTTCATTGCATATAAATTAGGTCTAAAAATTACTTAAATATTTTTGGTTATAACTTATAATCTAATCAATCTGCTTTTGCGAATTTTATAGCTCCCATATTCAAAATATTTTTGATAGATTGATTCCTTAGGTATATCATGGCTATACCTATATATGTTCAGTCATTTGCAATGTAGAGCTGGCCAATAGATTAACAAAAATTAACACGGTATTTCAATGGTCAACTCGGTTTCCTGTTATTATAATAATGTTATGTTGTGACTACTATGCTATTTTTTTTTTTTGCTTAGCTTCACGCCACTACTATATGGATTATAGACAAATAAATAAAATAATTTTTTGGAACCAAGAATGTAATAAATCAAAATTAGTAATGACGACAAACAAAGGACATGCAACGTTTCAAATTCTTCAATTAAATAATAACATTAAAAATGAAATAAATCAATGTTCATATACTCACATAGCAGTCGAGAATCAGCGTTCGATATATTATCAACACTAACAATTTTTTGTAAATCAATGTATATGTAGTTTTAGAATTGATATAAGTATAGCACAGAGTAGTGTTTGGCGTAATTACGATTGTCATCAACCGAGGATCAGTATTTGCCAAAATGTTAATAAACTGTAAATGTATCGAAAAGAAAATATTAACTGATTTCTGAGTATAAAATACAAATTTGTCAATTTTATTATATGAACAAAGAATTGCCAACTTTTAAAACTAATTAGAGTGAGGAATTTTTCATAGTCTTCCCCCCACCAAATGAATGACGCCACCGTATACACTCGACGTTTGAGTGCAGTATTTGTATACATATTATGTAATTATGAGATATGAAACGATATGAAATGATATCTTTTTAATTGCTTGAAAATTGGTATTGTATATTTTGAAGAAAATAAGTTTATTTATGATCTCAATCATTAAATTACGTGATAAATCGTTAATTTGAAAATTTGAAAATAGTGTATTAATAGGTGCATACTTAAACTTCCAAATATCAGATTTTCCCGATGGTTTGACTCTATACCTATAATATTATAATATTATGTATATTATAGACGTTCGAATCTTCGGTTGAAATGAAAACAACCTATTTTATTGCATCTACTGAGGCAGTAGATTCTTTATATTATTGATGCATATACTACGTATAATAGATATAATACATATATATATATATTATTACATTGTATATAGTTTTGGTCCTAAAAAAACAACGACGCTTCATTTAAATATTTGCGCGTGGTAAACAACGGATAGAAAAGAGAAAGCCCTTTTCCAGCTTGTATATTATCATACACAATGATAATTATATTCACTTTCGCCACGGTTGATCTTTGAACGGCGTTTTTTTTAAACCTAAAGCGTATTTGTTATTAATACTGAAGTCAACGGTTTGCTAGCTAAACATAATATAATACTTTCTATATATTGTAGTTATATTGTACTCTTTGGTAGATAAAGAAGATCACGAATACATTACCTACCCTTAAAAATAGATCAGCCGGATATCTGCCGTGAACATCAGTTCAAATTTATATAATTATTTGTAATTTATCGTAAAATATGCATTTTTATTATACGAGTATTATATTATAATGTCCAAGTTGTGGTCAACCTTATTTGGACAACAATTATTAATCTTTATATAGCTGGTTTACGTATGTAAGAAAGTGATGAATTTTATAAAATATAATATCTAATTATATACTAAAAATAATCACTTTTTTTCAATGTTTAAATTTAAGGAGTTAATATGTTTTTGTACTATATGTTAAACGAATTTATCGTTTAATTATTTTAACATGCGCTCTATATACATTGATTAAAAATTTAAATTAGTATATAAAATTATATTTTACAAGGTGCATACAGGTATGATATTGTTATAATGCATTTCTCCGGTTACACAGTGTTCTACATAGGGACATCTAATTTGTTCTAATAAAATCACTCGAGAATACTAACTGATAAATTGAAATCTTTTTATAATTGTGAGTATCTTGAAACATCAGCAATGGCTGCACAGAATAAATTCCTGCGATATTAATTATTATCACGCACTTACAAGTAAGACGATATAAGTATCTTAGCAGTATTATATTCGACTATCATTTTGAATTAATAAGTTCTCGAGTGGAATTGTCACTGTGCTAAAATTGATGATAAATGTCACAATGTTTTCAATAGGAAGGCGCAATAACATTCACGGTGCTTATGATGACCAGAAACGAACAGTCGTAGAATGGTTCAAAAACAAAAATAATTATCTAAAATATTTAAATGTTCACTTTTTTATTTAATTGTATCTATTACATTAAATTTTTTCAATATCACCATGGTGTAACTGATTTAATATTATTATAACAATATTTAGTAGATATTTCCTAACTAACCAAAATAATACAATGGTCTATCTATCATATACTTTATCTATTATATCTATTATAAACAATAATTATATGTTTCTTCAGGTTATTATTTTTTCATCATTACAGTAATGAAAACAGATGACAGATCAGTGGAACTTTAATAACTCAAAGCATTACATTAAATAATTTAAAATAAGAATAAATAATTATATACAACAGCCAGCTTAAGGCGTGATAACCATTGTACTGTAGATTAAATAAAACTAACCTAATAGAATCGTGTTTCCAATTATAATAATAATAATAATAATAATAATAAATAATAATGTTATCACTATAAAGTATAAATAAGCAAAATAAACATAATAAACGCACGATTAATGGAACTAAACGTTCATTGTGTTTTTCTTCTTTTCCACTGTAACTATTGACTATCAAAAACACATTTAAAAATACACTTTTTTTTTAATTAAACAATTCATCAAATACAACTGGTTTACTGCAACTACAGATTTCCTATATACATAGATAATAACGATATATACGGCTTTCGTTTTTAATTAGGACAATAAAATATTTCCCATAACAATACACAAAAATGCTATCTTTACCTACAATTACTTTTTGAAGGTATTCTCCTAGAGACAACTTCAAGGATATTATCATTAGCTTGAATTGCTTCCTTTGAAAATCAACTTATATTTATCTCAATATCCCCCATAAAAACTATAAGGAAATGATAATTTATTTTAGAGAAATTTAAGAGATTAGCCTCAAATGATTGTTATACAAAACCTCTATTTGAACGCTTCAGAGGTTGTTATAGCATCAACCGTAAAATAAATTAGTCACACTGTGAAAAGGGTTACTAATGGCACTAGCATACAAAAACAACACTACTTATCTTTTTTGTTGATATCGATCTCAAGTGAAGTGATTGTGATATTTACAGTATTTAACATATTACATACAAAAAGATCAAAGTAGAATACCCTATAAAAGGTCCAAATATCACAGCGTCAAATTTTTCTAGCTTATGGTCATATTCAAATCTGCTTAGCATATATTTTCATTGTTAATTGTGGGAAAATCACGCATCCATATCTTGCACAAAAACTTCTGACTTCCCAACCAAATTATCTCACCCTCTCATATACAAAATATGTACTTAATGTCGATATACTATAATCTGACTCACTAATAACACTATGAAACCTCAAAATAAAATTTTCAACAACGTATATCCTTCAAATATGCTTCAAATCCTACCATAATCAATAATCGTCTACACTAAACAATAAACTACCAACCTAACTAGCCATTGAAAACCGGACAAAACTATGTACAAATTCAAATGTAATGAAGGATCACCAATCATTCAAATCTAATCTTACTCAAAAATATTTATAACAATTAAATTATACTTCTTAATTCTTTGATTAATTTAAATTCATTTTTGATCACATTATATTTCTCTTTAACTATGTTTTTTCTATTATGACAAGAACATTCACGTAATAAAATACCATCATAAGATGGTTCTTTTAATTACAGAATACACTGAATCTAAGATTAGCTAATTAAATTGCTTACATTTTATTTTACTATTATATTTCATATCAACCCATATCACTTGTGCTTAATTTAAAATTTAGCAATTTATAGATTGTACCGTTTTTGGTTATAATTTTAAATATATATATATATATTATATAATAGGACGTATTTGTAAAAAAAAAATAAAAAATATTAGTTTTGTTAGTACTTACATAGAGCCATGCATAAAGAATTATTAAAGATATAGGAAAAGAAACACGAATGAAGAAAAAACAAAAAAAGTGCCGTTTAATTTGCATTTATCTAGGCATGACACGGAAACGTAAGTATTCATGCATTTCATGGTCTGGTCTTATTCACGTGGGTTTACAATAGTCGTTCGGATTGTGTGTATGCGGGTCGTGACACCAGTATATCAGATAACTAGACCCGTTCACCACTGTCTTCACTTCTACTGTCCTTTCGTTATATACATTCAGTTTACCCTTTCGTTGCTCATCCCCTCCACTAACCATCACACACCAAATCAAAAACGTAAATTGATAGTACCGTCCAGGATTCAACACGTCTCAACTGACAGCGTGCATAAACACCTACGCATGGTATATAAATCACGTGTAAATAGATATTATAATATTATTATTGTACATGCATATAGTGTAATGTTATTTGAGTTTGGTTTTTATAGTAAAAATTACAACATGAATAATAACTGTACTTGTAATGCTATAAAATAACGACTATATATGTTTATATATCTCGTCTTACACGGTAAAACATTCGTGGTTGCACCCATGCGATTTAAACACGAAGCTATCGAAATCAAGTATTCCAGTGTAACTTTAATAATATTATTATTATTATGAAAATAAATCAGCCTAAAAATTGTGAATGTAAACGTAGGTATATTACTTATGTTATTCATATAAATTGAATAGAAAAATGAATAGAATGTATGATTAAATGCCAATATCAATATATAAAATATATTAAGTGTGATTTATAGTATTATGAACTTCTGAATTTTGCATAGTTTAATTTTGAAAAATACAATATCATATTATTATCTATATACTTATATATCAGATAAATAAACTTAAACACTACTCTCGTATCTGGTTGTACTATAAAAAAATAAAAATAAACAGTTATTATGAAATAAACGATAAGTCACTATAGCTTGGTCAAGATAATTTTATGTAAAATTGTAATCAATAATGTACGCTAGTCTCTGGGACCATAAATGTGGGTTTTTAAATGTTAAGGTAGCGTGAGCGTTTTGACTATACATGCGTCATTTTTAACTCTACAGTATATTTATGCTTTGAGAAAAACAAAAAAGTCGATTTTTAATTAACCTGTTTAATAAAGGGTTGTAGCAGTATTATGCTTTCGACTTATTTGTGTATCCAAACATATTTATTTTTATGAATTATTTTAGTCATCAAATGATGAGTAAAATATAGTTTACGAATACAATATACAATATATTAGTGTACAGTGTACAAATATTAAATAAATGGAAATAAAGAAACGTGCGTTTCCAAAAGTGTATATTGTAAATGCATTTGACACTGGGTCATAAAACGAAGTTGAAGGTAGATGACTAAGAGCACTTAAAATTATAAAAAAGCTATAAAAAAAAGAGAATAATTTGGGTGGATTTTAAGTGAAAGAAGTTAAATATATTTTGCCCACCGAGGGGAATTAAGTACAAAAAACTTTCTCCAAAAAAAGTAACAAGAAAAAGAAAATAAGAAACTTGGGTGTAAAATTACTCAAATGGAAATAATGTAACATAATAATAACCAATAAAAAAATAAAGATTTTTTTTAACAGTTTTCTGTGAAAAAAATGTATCGAGGTTGTGTAATAATTTGACGAATCGAAGTGTGGTAGAGGGCGTTGTCAATGACACTTATTTTTGTTATTTTTCAAAACTCTATTGTGCGATAGTAGGTATATATTGAAAGAAGAGGAGGAGTAGTCGCACGATTTAATTGTATTTCTCTGTCCGCGACACTTTTAAATTATGAAAAAAAATCGTTTTTCAAACTATTGTCCAGGAAAATCTATAGTTCTGTACCGTGCAGGAAAAATTCAAAAACTAAAAAAAAGTCAGAGGCGTTTATTCTTTAGACTTAATGTGTAAAACTTTGACGAGGTGAAGCCGTCACGAGATTAATGAGGGAAGACTGTATGTTTGGGGCACTGCCGTTGTCATCTAGACGGGAATTCAAAAAAAATTGTTTTTCTACCTGTATTTAGCTTTAAATAGAAACGAGAACGAGAGATATTTATAAAATAAAAGAAAAAGTGCAAAACTTTTGAAACCCTGATAGTAGTCTTTGACGTTTTAAATATTAATTGAAAAATAGATTTGCGTTTTTTTGATCGATGGAGACGTACGTTACCTCGCCTCTTTCTTAATCTAAATTGTATAATGTTTTCACATGAATAATTAGTTCTCGATTCCTGGGATATACTAATTGGATTTTTTAAACTCCTGCTCTAATCATTTGCTTGAAAATCAAGGCTTTTACCATCGTTAAATTTTATGATCGAGTTTGTGTTTTAGTTTTTAAAACAATAAGATATGAATAGTATGATAATTTGATTAGAATATGAAAACCATTCATTGTCAATAATTATGGTGATTATAAAAATACCTGATAAAGTATAAAATGTGACAATATTTAGAAAACTATAAAACGATTCATTAAAATTCCAGCGAGCTGTGATTAAAAGTAATTTAAACAAATTAAAAACCGTTTCAGAAAAAAACACATATTTTTTGTTTAAGTAAAACATATTTATTTAAATTTAAAAAATTATTATTTATTTTGTTCCCAAACTTAAATATTTAATGGATCCAGTAATTTATTATGATAATATTAAGCGTATAATATACGAGTACAATATGTACGTTTAAGATATAATAAAAGTTGCAGTTCGAGAGAAACAATAAGAAGTGATCGAATGTAAAATAAAAATAAAACAGTAAGTAATGATTGTAACTATGGGAGACGATAACATTGAAATACCGAGAGAGTCTCATCGCATCCATCCTGAATCGTTATTCTTTATGTAACGATGCCTAATTGGTTTTCGATGTCTAAATTAGAATTGAGGTAGTTTTGCACACACAAGTGGTTGAATCGTGATTTTGCACGCAAAATACCGATCATATCAAATTATCATTTAGTGGCAAGCTATGTAGTATGTGTATGAGTAAACTTTAGTGATTACATCGATCGTTTCATGATTATTACTGCGGTAATTTTGATACACCAGTGGTCACCGACATATGATTAGCGTACACCATGTGTGTTATAATTGAGATTAATGTTTTCCATTTTTACTAACGTCGCCATAATATCTTCTCTGACGATTGATTTGTACGAAGGCTTATAGATTTGTTTAGCTGTCTAAATATTCAATCAATTTTATACCTGACAAAGGGTCTACGACGCGATAAGTCATCATGTAATCTTGTGGTATTTCAAATTATTATATTGTAACAATAAAGTTTAACTCGTTGTTTATATAGTCTATTTCACACAACTAATGCCAACAGACTCAAGGTAAATAGAAATGTTATTATCGTTTATGTTAGGCATTGTTTGTTTGTTTTGGCATACGACAGTTTTCTGGAGACGATAAACTATTTAAACAATTTGATTTCCGACACTACGAAATATCAAATAATACCTCATAGAACGTTTTAATTTTAACGAGGTACCCATAATATGTATGAACCAGTTTTTAATTTTTTATGATATAATTTTGTTACTACACGAAATACCCTAGTTCTTAACTGAAACATGCATATTAGCAGTATATTTTGAATAGATTAAATAGGATAATAAGATATTACCATTATATCATTGTTAATTTTTATTTGCAGTTATTAAAGTCATTAAAAATTTTCCACTACGAATATATTACAGTTTTAAGTTGAAAATTTGAGACAGTTTGATAATTGAATTATAGCCAACCGTATATTTATACACATACATATATATATATATATAGGACATAGGTATATTATAACAATAACATATTATCTTTCAAAATGTGTTATTCAAAACAACAACAATAATACTGTTTCCGACTACTAAAATAAATATATTAAATGTTTTTTTATTCAAAAATGATTTCTTAGTATTATACTTTACACTTTGATGTTTATAGCAAAATAATAATAAAAAATATGTGCTGACATCAGATTTATAAGGAAAAAAATAATTTTATAAAATTCTAATATACTTACAAATGTATTGATATATGATAATAAATTATACATTTTTTTCCAAAATTTCATATGTGTACTGTTTTATTTTCTGTGATAATATTACATATTATTTGTTATAACAATATCTTTCTAACATATGTTTTTATTTATCATTATTTTGTTTTTATTATTATTATTATTTATTTATTTATACAGCAAAACACTATATTTTTTCGAATTAGACAGGTGAAACATTAAAGCTTTGTATTGCTTATGTTGCACTATAGCTTCAACGTTGATTAACTTATCTATTAAATATTTTGTTTTTATTAACTTGGTACTTTGGTTTTTGAATTGTTTCTCCCTTGATATTGGCTTATCACTTTTTTTTACAATCTCTTTTGCCATTACTAATACTTGCTTTTTAAACTATTTTTCTTTTTTTCACAACATTGTTTTTTACCCAGAGGACATTTTCCACTATATAATATTCCTGTCATATTAATATTATCTTTATCTTCGTTGTAAGAGAAGGACTTTATTTTATTCTGTTAAATTTCGGCAACATCTAGTATACCATTAGATAAAATTAAAAGTTATACATACCGTTCCAAATAAATATGAATGAATATAATAAAATATCAATATTAATATTATGTAAAATAATTCCATCTTGATGATGAAACATAACATTTATAATACAATAGTTGTTAAGGGGATTCGATACCGTAATTTTCTGTTTTTGTCTAATACACGCGTGACATAGAATTTTCGACGGATTCTTTCCAATCATACCAATTGATCTAATGAAGCGATAAGAATTCTGAAAACAGATTTTAATTTTTCATCAAGTTTATTTGGAATCGACTTTCTCACATTTTTGATATTTTCCTCCAAATTTCTAAAAAAAATATGTTAAAAAAGAGTAATTAAAAATTTCCGTATTTCAATTTTTGGAGAAGTTAAAATGAAAAAGTCAAAAAACTGGAACAGTCAATTTCAAGTAGACTCAATGAAAAATTCAAATTTATTTTTAGAATTCTTATTGCTTCATTGGATCAATTGGTATGATTGGCAAAAGATCCGTCTAAAATCCTATGTCACGCGTGCGTTAGACAAAAACAGAACATTATGCTATCGAATGCCCTTAATTTAATATTATTCAAATAAAATAATATTTTAATAGAACAAAATATGATTCACATAAAAGATGAACGGGGTTTATGCTTTATACTTCATAGTACTTATAGTAATTATCCTAAATAACCGTTTTAATTTTTTTTTTTTTTATTATTATTGAATGAATAAGACTACTAACTGGTGACTATAGAAATAAATGCGTCTCGTTCAAATGAAGACATTTAATATAAGTTTTTCTAATTTTATTTTAATATTAATATAAGGTTCACGGATCACAATGTGAACAAATGTGATAATACTCATCATACTATGAAATTTATATTATAAACAAAATTATACATTATAAATAGAAAAGTACTCTGAATGATATATTATTATGAGGAATAAATTATCGGTTGAAACCTTACGATTTTAGTTATAACAACGAACAGCTACAATGTAGCTCTGGCATACGTAAATACCATGAAAAATTGACTTAACAGTGAAAACAGTTTCAGCGTTTTATTCTCTTAAAGATCTACACAATTAAAATGACTCATCGGGTTTGTTTTTTTTTATTTTAATTGTATTTGTACGATGTTTAGATTTTTTCTATAGCAACCAATTTTTATAACACGGCATCATAAATAGGCAAATTCACTACACCACTGTCGTTGGTTAATTTTATTTTTTACTGATGTTTTTAGCTATATCATGTCGTTCAAACATTGCGATATACAACATATCGTAGTTATTATGTGGTACATACAATAAATCGAGTTAATTTAATTATGTATCTATCAAAATAAATTTGTTTGTTGAACAATATAATTGTATATAATATGTCCAATTACATACAATATTAGTATCACATTAATACATTATGTTATGTACTAACTACAACTAACATAATTGTAATTTAATCTTATTTGATCAAATAATCATTTTTGTTTCGATTTGCATTGTATATTATTACGATAGTGAATAATATTAGAAGCATGTATTTAAAATTACAAGTGAATTATTTGCATGTAATACGTCATACAAAAAAAAGAATGTGGCTACTAAATGATAATCGTAATACACATGAATTATATTATAAAAACAGAGATTTTATCATAGAATTTCAATTATTTGATGATGGATAGTAATTGGTGTTGCTCATCTGTTGGAATTTGGACACGAAATAATTACTGTGGAGATCGCGTTTAGCCAAAATTCATTTTGCTAATTGCCAAAATCGCGACGGTATACGTTTCCATAATATATCATCGTACCTATACACGTAACATAATAATAGTCTGGAATCTTGTTTCGATCAATCGGCTCTGTGAGACATGTATAATAGTCGTATTAAATTATCTAACTGACGGATGAAACATGAATTCGAACGACGATGAGCTGGAGCTATATGGTGTGTGACCATTTAAACGCATTCTACGCGTAGCTGTTGTGCCAACCCATTTCACCCTAATTCGATCCAATGTCCGTTTTCACACCTAAAACTCAACATATCGTTTCCTGACCGGATTAGACGAAAATGTATTTATAATTTTTCGCCAAATTTCCCATTTTCAGTGTTTCAGATTTCCAGTGTTTTAATCGGCACATTAATTATTTAAACGTTTTAATTCTGTAATACACTCGTTCAATAAAAATAAAACCTATTTGAGAATTTATATTCATTATATTACAAATAAGTTATTCCATAAAATGGTTATTTTCGAAGTTTGATAATATTTGTTTTTTTTTTTTTTTTTGAACCTGGTTAAAAATATATTCACAATAAAATAACAGTATATTATACAATTCTGCATTGAAACAGTATTTATATTACATTTTTCAATTCATTAAAATATTAAAATATACTATGTACATTTTTGATATTTTATATTATTATGTTAAATTAAGTTAAAAATGTATTAGTTTGATTAAAAGAGAAATATTTAAATTATTATCCTTTTTAAAAAAAGTAGACAAGTGAGTAACACTCTGCTGTAAAGTAGGTTCCAAGTGAGTCACTTTAATGAATGTGTTTAATTTTAATTTAATGGTGTAATGGTATATTATTTTATAAGAAGAACTATTCTGAACAGAAAAAATCTGTCATCCTATATCACTAAATGTAGTTAGTGATATGTTTATTGATATTGCTATAATAATACGATAATTTATTGTACTATTAGTTTTTCGGAAGGTCATTATAATTTTTTTTCCAAAAACATTGCATTTATTATAATATGGTTGTTAAATTTTGAGACAATACTACCTTACCATAAGAGAGTGTGAATTAGTTCATAGTATTAAGCTATATAGATAAAATTATACTTCAACCAAAGTATATATTTTGAAAATATGAATGTTATAACAAAATTAATAATATACGTAATAGTTTGTACCTTCAAATATTTTTTTTGTATTGTAAAAAAAAAAAAAAAAAAAAAATCAACATCTTTATGTAAAATTTTATGAATACTAATATTAATAAAAAAAAATGAAATTGACTCTGAATAATTAAAAGTTGACAGCGATTTTACTATTAAGGTAAAGAATAAAAATAATGAAGATAATAGTAATATAGTCAGTATCTGTTGATTATTGACGAGTATGTACAAGGAACACAAAAAAGTATAATATATTTTTAGCTACAAATAAATCAATTATCTACTTTCAACTATAGCCGCGTAAGACTAGAACCTATAATTACTGTCAGTCTTAGTGATTTAAACAATATATTTTGACATATTATTAAACTACTATATTTTATAGTGATCAGATATTTATATTTGATCATAATTACACATGATGGTGTATATAACGTTTGAGAGACATTGGTATCAATCTTAGAATAGTACATAAAGTTAGAACAACAAAGTTATCACACATTTTTCTGGACCTCCAACTGATCCTACTAGAATTGTTGGATACTTGGAGACTGTTAACCGTTTGTTGGAAACAATTGGGAAACCCTCAAAGAGCTGTTAAACTTTAAAATTTGTGTTGCTAAGTAGGTACATGACAAACATTACAATTGAAAGTAAAGCTCGCCTAGAAATATAGAGTTGACATTGCTGAAACTTGTTAGAAATTGTTGCATGAGATCAAGAGCTTTGTATAAAAATAAAACAACGGCGTGCAGTAACTTGGCTCTACATTGCAATTTTCCTCATATTTTCGTATTCACTTATAAAAACTTTAAGATATTTTTTTCATATTTAGTAACTTATTAAATAACATATTTCACATTTCAATAACAAAGTATCTTCAATATTTTTTTCACCAGCACTACAGTTTACAGATAAGTATAGGAAGTGAAATTAAATTATGTATAATAAAATCAAAGAAATGAAGTTCTTAAAACCTAAAGCATCATTTATTATATATTCAAATCATAATCAAATTTAACAACACGATATTGAAAAAAAAAAATAATAAAATATGTATCTTGACCTCTTAGTATGTGTTTCAAAAAGGAAAAACAGTCGACATGAAATTTATAAAATCTGTTTCAAATCAATTCATAAAATATTTTCGTTTCACCACGTGCCAATATTATATTTTAGATATAAGCATTGATATATTATTTCAATAATTATGTAACTTAATGTATAATACGTATAAAAAATTCTCACAAATAGGAAAATAGGTTATTTTAATTTGTTTTATTAATCTTCCATTCAATAATTCGGAAATATTAGTGTTACATAATTATACGTACCTATTCAATATTTATAAGTGCGTAATATTACTATACATCTTGCACGTATGAATTTAAAATAAAAATTGTATTTAATCCTACATTCTATTTACCTGCATTGAGTTGTAATTTTTTTTGCACGAAGTTCCATTAGATTTAATGAATCTTTAATTCTATCATTAATAAATATTAATGATTTTATCGGTATTTATACAAAATAGATTTTTAAAAGCAATCAAAGAAGTGAATTTACTGTAGTTATTATATTTTATTTTTAAAATTCACCCCAGATAGATATTTCATTCGTAAAAACTTTTGGAGGTTTGTGCTATAAACAAAACCTTCTAAACTAGTTAACAAAAATAATTAATATAATTTTGAGTTTTAAATTTATCTTATTAATACTATTGAAACTTTCAATTTATTGTTATTGCAAAATTAATATTCTATTTTAATTATCAATAAATCAATACTTCTAAGTATTATTATAGCAATGATATATACAATATGTTACAATATGATTTAGTATTAGAATAATTAAGCATTAAGAACTATATTTAATTCAATTAAAGGTCTAAGTATGATTTTTTATTTCAGAATTGAAATCTAGTCTATCAGATTTCTGCTACATAATGGTTTATATTGAGTATTTTTTTGTGTTGATAAATTAAAAGTGTATTTTATATTTATTATGTTGACGGAGCAAGTATGAAATAAGCGATACTATTTATAATCAAAATACTGCACGACAGTAAAGATAACTACAGATTAACGCCATTTAGATGCGAATAAAACTTAGCCATACTCTAACAATTAGTATATATTATGAAAATGTGTCGATTAGTTGGCATGTGTTCTGTCAGTTATTAATTAGTATACCCATCGATTATGTTTGTCTTCATGAGACCACTGGTCTCGTATATTATGGTGAATTTGTGACTGTCACCTTTCATAGATTTTAAAGCCTAAGTTCATCGAGAAAAACTTGAAGATCTCGTGGACCTATCATAAGGTATATTATTGTAAGCCAAAAAAATAATTGATGCAATTTCATTAAACGAGTAGTTGGTGTTGGAAGGGTGGATACGTCGGCCAAGTTTTTCGATTTAAAGTTTTTTTTCCTCCTACCCACCTCCCCTTACAATATTTTAAACCAAACGAAGAAAGCAAAATATATATATATATATATATATAATATCCATAGATATAGTAGTAAAGGGTAAAGCAGGATACAATTTAAGCGGAAAAGTAATTTAATGGAATGTAATATACTAGTTTATGTGAACGAATAAAAATGGACATGCCATTAAAAAAGCATGCGATCTGTCTACATAACCTCGTTAGTAATTAAAATTTAGCGTCTATAGCATTAAATTCATCAAGTAACTAATGCTGATAAGGAGTTGATATGCATACATTTTTTATAATTTGTTGATATTTCTGTAAACATATGTCAATAAAAGATTTTGCATAGCATCATATTTTTATTTTATTATTTTTTATGTAAATCACATAATATATTACATACCATACAATATGTGCACAAATGTTATAATAATATTATGTGGATCAAAATTCTTTATATTGTTAAAATATAATATCAAAATAATTTAAAAAAACAACAAAATAATAATAATATTATGATCACTTCTTTGATTATTACATCAAAGAAAGAAAAACTAACAATTAGGTACTTGTTATAAAATAATTATTGAAAATAAATTAATAGATTCATTTAAATCGATTTAGGAAATCAATGATCATTTATATAATCTATTATTTTATAACTGCTAGATACATTATACTAAAACTTCGTTTTTAATCAAAAGATGATGATAAATTTACACATCATATTATTATTATCATACTTCATTACTGTTAACTGTTAATAAAGAACCTCGGTGGCGTGGGTGCCAAATTTTCATCGGTGGTGGTCAGGTAACACTAAATCAAACACCGAGATATTGATTTGAGTATTGACTTCGCTATGTGATAGCGTGGTACATTTTATATTTTAAATATTAATCCAACTTATAATATATTATATTAATATGAATATAATATTATAAACGTTTACCTATAATTAATAATATAATCATTACTCATTGTTTAAAATTTTAAACTTTAAAATAATAAACTATTTCAATCATGTTTAGATTCATATTATACAACTGAAATTTGATGTAGATACTGTCTAATAAATGTTCACTTTTATGATATTTTATGGAAATGAAATCGTAATTTAAATTACGGACTTTGCATTAATTTAATTAAAATAAATCCCCAGTTTATTTTAAATACGGAAAAAAAATCTACCGTTTCATTATATTATTATAACGTACATTTAATGAGTAATTTTTTTCACACAGAATAGAATTACGAGTATATTCTGCAATACAGTCAAATTCATAGCGCCCGCTCATCCATTAATAAATGCTGAAAACGACTTCTTAAGTTTTAAATTTCGAAATTTAATAATTTTTATGCTTTATAGATAATATAAAAGACTTAAAAAAAAATAAAATAGTTCAATGTATACTTTACTGCAAATTTTTAAATTCATAATATTGATTAGTATATTTTGTACACATTCTCGACAATACAATATGATTACGTTCATATTTATTTATTTTTATATTTTGATGATATTATATAAGTATTGTGTAAACTTGGTTTATATAAAACGTTTTATATAACATCGTTACCTTAAGACTATAATTAGCTCCGTTGTCCCAGAAAATGAAATTTAGTTCATAAAACTACTTTAAAATGATATTATAAAAAATGTATCAAAATAATATTAATAGGTGGGTATATCATATGCAATATACAAAAAGTACAATGTAATATTATACTCCACCTAACCGTGTTACGGTATATTTTATAATGTGAACACGCTTATAACATTAAAATTATAACTACATATGTTATTAATAGATACAAAAAATGACAAAGTATTATTGCACATAATAATTTTGTTTATTTCATTACGAGTGTCCAATTTCTATGATTAGTATTTAGCAATACTTAAGTATAATTATTATAATAGAATATATTGTGATTGCGTGACTAAAATAATATTCAACATATTATTTGTGTGCAAAAAGTAACTTATTATAATATGTTGTTGTTTGTCATTATTAATTATTTATAGGTAACGATCACTTCTGAATATATACATTTTTTTACTCCATTTTCATATTCGATTATAATAGTAGAATAATATGTATATAAACCAAGTTAAACCTAACACTTGATATTAGAGTTAAATCATTACAAATATTTTTCAAGATTTAAACCATTCGAAACTAATATTATAATACACTTTAACAAGAGTATTAGTTATTATTGCTGAAATATGAAAACATACATTTAGTGGATACGCAATTAACATAATATTACTAAAATAAGGATGCATGTTATTTGCCTATGACAAAGAGTATGTCATTTAAGAAACACATAAATTGACGTTTAGGAGGGGGTGAGGAAAAATCAAATGCAAATAACCATTTAGGAATTGGCTTTTTGTAGTATGAGCTGATCTACTAAAACAATGCCGAGATGATATATGATTGAAATGTCATTGATAAATCATAGTACTTGAAACTGATTTCTGTAAAAACCAGTCATTTCCAGGAATTTTCGGAACATACAAGATACAAGTTTACTGTTTATTTTTTGACTATTTTTATCGGATATCGGTTTCCAAACGATTTTTTCGCTGACATAAAATGTTATTAAAATATATAAAATTAGTATTTTCTCTAAATTCCACATCCATGAAAAAGAAAAATGTGCATATAAGTTTTAACCCACTATTAATATACCAAAATAAGCACTAAGAACAAAATGTTTCATATAAAATAAATTAAATACAATAAATTATTAGTGGAAAGTGAGTTAGTTCCGTAAAAGATACAAAATGGTATGATCTCCAGATTTTCCAAATATCTATTGGTTAAGTATAGAAAAAATATTATTGATAATATGTACTATATATATTATATAATATAGGTTTATAACAACTATAAACTTCGTTTATACTAAAATACTGCTTTCATTTCTATTATTAAACATTTTATAATTACTATTTTTTTAAACATGTATATAAATATTTTATACAGTTTAAAAATGTATTTAATTATTTATTTATTTATTTTTTTTTTTTTTTGAGATTATAAAAGAGAATTATGTCAAATTACGAAAATATAAGTTGACAAAAAATATTTTATAATATAATTAGGAGGAATATTGCTTATATTTTACTTACTTAATTTAATGTCAAATATTCTAGAACAATATCGTATGCCATACGGAATTATAAAAACAAATATAAAAAACATGATTTATTATGTTGTTATTTATAACATTTGCAATATCATAATGTTGTATATTGTAGATCTATACAATAAAATATTGTTAGTGATAAGGAAAAAAATATATATTTATTTTGTATTGCATTTTTATTTTATTTTGTTTTAAAAAAAGTCTAGAAAATACTTGTAAACAATTATATAATTCTAGCTAAAATCTCTTCTAATATAAAAAATATAATATATGTAATGTAGGAACAATATAATTATTATATATTATAATATAGTACTTATAACAACCAACAATTTGTGTTATTATTTTTTTTTTTTTTATTGGTTGTTTATTAATTACAATACTCCCTTTTTTGGAAAAAATAATACTTTTGAGTACTTTAAAAAAAATACTTAAAATTTATCAGTTCTACTATACTTAAAAGTTATTAATTTGGTTATGCCCAACCTTTTCCAATACGTAATCTAAATAACAATAAACTTTTATTTATTTATTTTTTTAAATATAAGTGTTCAATAGTATACAATGTTCGTTTCTGTTTATATTAATTGTAATTTTGTAAAATTATTCATTTTAAAATCAGTAGTGAGAATTCGACCCTCCAATAAGGGTTCTACACTTAGAAACGTGTGGTCAAACTTGTGGTTATTGCGGCCGACTAATAATAATAATAATGGTAAACTCTCCATAGACCATAATATGTACATTGTATATATAATAACTAGGTAGGTACACTGCCACAGCTGCTGAAATATCTGGTTATTTGAATACTTTTATTGGTAGTCTAGATACGTACAACAATATAATTTGTACTTCGTTTCGTAGATTTAGTATATACCAATTAATACGTTCTTTATACATTAAAATACGAATGACATACCATTGATAATAAATTATTGACAATAAAATATAAGTTAATTTTGAATGTGTAAAACTGTAAACGCTGTATATTATTATTATTATTTTTTTTTTAATAATTTTAACATTAAGTGGTAATTAATGATTATTAGAAAAATGTTATTAATTAATGATTATAATTTATAAGACAAAAAAATAAAATATATATAATATCTGCTTAATATTATATATGTAATAAAGTATTAATTAAGGTATTACAATTTTCATTTTTTTTTCTTTTATATCAGTTAATTTTAATTTAGATTTTATAGTTTGTTCAATTAAAAATTAATACTATTTTACATACACTAAATAATATCATTACATAACTATAATATTATCTATTGAAATAGTTGGTGTTTCTAAACAATATAATATTATTAAATCATTTTTAATTTTACTTTTGAAATGGAACAAATAATATCCCACTCGACCTACAATGTACATTGTATATAAGTATTAATATTTTGAACACATATCAATAAAGTAAAAGGTTTATTGAACTCAGCAATACTGTCTTTAGTGCAATTTACCTATTGTTTATACACACTGAACCAAATATTACTAGTAAAAAATAAACGAGAGTTTTTATGAGAATTCATTCATTGTGATATCGTGTAAATTCTATATATAGCTATGACTGTTATGAGACTATTCATACGACTTAATATAGAAAGTGAAATTGAATAGTTAAAAATATTAGGTGCATTTTTCTAATTCCTACACTATATTTTAATATAACATGTTTATAATTAAATTTTATTAGCATGATTTTAATTAATCCTATAAATATTCATATATAAATGTGTATTATAAGTACAAATAGGTGTATAATATGTAAGAATCTATATTTTCTATACACATAATATATCTATATTCTATATTGTGAATATTTTTCGTATTATTAAAATAAAATTAATTAATTTAAAAACTACCACTACAATGTGAATAAGGTGGTAGTTTACTTTTACCGTCATTGCTTTCGTGACAACTTGTGTGGACTTTTAAATGTTCAAACTCGCGTTAAATACAGTAAAATTATTTTTCCTATCTAACTTCAGCGGTTAAAAATCCAATTTTTTGAATGGAATTGGGTCATTCTATTGAAAGTAGATCAATATGTCAATGGCCATGAATATTAATTAGAAGATTATAACGATTACTAGCCATTGCTGCTGCCAGTTAACACTATAATTTCTAGTTAGGTAATACACACTATATTTCAATAATTTGCATGCACATATAATACATATAATGGTTCTCTTAATGCGATTTATACCTAATCGTAATGATAGAATAATTAACGGACTGCAGTCTGCAGTCAGTTTACATAATTTCACAATAACTAAACGAATTTAAGGTAACCTTATCAGTCGTCAAAATCGATAAAATCAATATTTCAATGAAGCACCGGTGCATCAAACGAATATAATATATTTATTCAACTCTTGATATGAAATAATGGTTAAAATGAAACACATTCGAGTTTTTAAGTTTAATTGTTATTAGACAAGCAAATGTTTTGTCTTAACCCCTAACTCATTTTTAAACGTATAATTCAAATTCATCCTAAGTATGTTATTATTCAGTCACTGTATGGATGGATATTAATTATTACAATTAATTTCCTAAAAGCGAATATTAAAAAACAAAAAACGTTAATTCATTTCATATTATTTCACGCATTTGTATATAATATGTGTGCATTTTATAATTATTATTTATAAATTTACATTCATAATTTCTTGTTTCTTATTTTTTTTTCAATGAAAAAAAAAATAACTTTGTACTTCGTTTTTAATTTGGAAAGAAGGCATTATTATTTACGCATATCTCCATCGTATTCGTAATTGATTTCAGATTTTATTTTAATTGTTCGCCGGTGTTTTTAAAATTAACTTTAGTATAAAAATGAATAATTTGAAAAATAAAACCATAGAAATAATTAAAAAATAATTCCATTGCCTAACGTCGATACTAAAATAATTGCTATTGTGGACAATACCGTCTAACCAATCCTATTGTAGAAAAATTATAAGTTTTCCCATTCCCTTCTTTTTATTGTGGTTGCTTAAACTCACGAGCTTAAATACAAATTAACTGCATTAAATATCACTAAAAAAAGATATAATATAATATTTATGTAATATGTTTATATTATTATTATTAAATATATGTTTGTATTAATATTATTGAATGATAATCGATTTAAATTTTCTGTTGTATATTTATTTTTAGTAAATCAAATTAAATGCTAAAGAATTTACTCAAAAACAAATTTATTTTAAATAATTCACAATACATCAAGTTTTTATGTTTAAAACGATATTCTATTGGTTGATTTAGTTACTACGTAACGAAAATAATTCCAATTAATCGTTAGTATGACGTTTGACTGGTAAATAAACAAAGATAATTTAATCGTAAAATATTAATTTTATTCCTAAATAAACGCCTACAGTTTGATGTAAATATATCTGATTGTATAATATTATATATATAACAATAAAGCAATGATAATATTAATATCATATATTGTTATTGGTATAGGAAAGTCACTGTGTACCGACGTTAAGTGATAATTTATTTGTAGTTGTTTTTGCACTCTTCGATGAATATATTATTATCTTTTTATTTATTGTTAATATATTATACAAAATATTCAACTTAAAAACTAAACAATAGAATTATGATAAAGAATTTTTAGCATACATTTTTAAAATTATAATATGTAGAATAGATTAATGGTAAACACCGAAAAGTTAATAATAAAAACACTTTTATTATTCAAAATAAAGTTGTTATATACAATAATTTATTTAGCTGTCCTCTAACGTATTTGTATGTTAAGATATCTCGTTTAGAGATGGATGAGGTAATTTAATATGACAATATGACTTAATATCGTTAAATATCCAGAAATGTAATAGTTATGGTATATAGAAAATACATGAAAATATATGTGTACCTATACACCGTGTATTCATTAACTGAATAGTTTTATTTTTAGAACAGTGGTGCAATATATAATACTATATTTATGATTAATTTTACAATACGAAATTATTACATTAACAATGAAAGCAAGTTTTAGGGAAAACGATAGCAGGTGTACCGAAGTACGGAACTCGGGACGGTTATCCGGATACAAACATGTATATCGGTGCATGCACATACGCGGAGAAAGTATGAAGGAAAACATTTTCCGAGAATCAGTTTTCTTTAGAGAAGTGTATGAGTACACTGCAAGCAAAAATGGAGTGTGTTTAAAAGAATCCAAGTTGTTACTTTTCTTTTACTTAAACTTCTTATGTCAGCGCTTTACCGATAAAAACATAGCAGTTCACTTTTACCGTCGAGAAACGAACGTGGTCTACCTAACCTGTATAAAAAGTTTAAAACCTACGGGGAGTAGAAAACTTGATTTAAGCCTTTTTGTGACGGGCTCGAAGTTATAAATCCGATTTAGAGACTATAATATAATATATATATTTATATCTACACGCGCGCGTGTAGTTGTCGTTGTTGTTGTTCTTGTTGTTGGTATAGTTTATATATATTATATACCATAAATTTCTATCATGTGCATTAAATTGAAATGCTTTCGCCATAAAGTGTATACGTGTCAACGGTAGTGATCGGAAGGAATAATATGAACTGAGTGCGTGCGAGTGCAGATGGACTATAATATTACCAAATATAACAATGCAATGAGTCGGTATAAGGTACCGCATTGTAGTCATTTGTTATCTAATATCTACCACCAACTGATGTGTATATTTATCTGGAACCTCCAGTTCTCGGAAACCGAAAACGACTAAGCACGTGGATTGACTAGTGCTTGTCCCTCAAAGAAGTATGCTTACACGGTGACACGTGAAAACGAACAGGACGAATCAGGATCAATTGGTCGTTTTTTCACGTCATTTGATTTCCTAAAAAAAAATAGTAACATAACTACGTTCGGGACAGGACGTGTGAATGTAAGGTACTACAAAGAAACAAATCTACAGTGATATTTGTCAGATATTGTATGAAGTATATCTATTATATAAATAACATAGTAAATTATCGATGTATTATATTTTTTATTATTTTAATGATAAGTCTTAAACTAGTATTTGGGTAGTACTATACTAATATATTCATACGAGAAATCTGAGATTATTTTGTTATTATTACTTACACTCATTTTTATTTTTTTTCCACTTTTCTTTTCAAGAGAAATTTTAACAGTAAAAAACTGAACTGAAAACGAGTAGCGGCAGTAAACAAATTAGAACTGCGCTCGAGATATGCACCAGGATAGGGTATAATTCCCTTCAACAACACCTGTGATAGTTGATTACGTTTATACGTATTTGATTTTGAGTTATAGTGGGTTACGCGCGAGAGTCTTGCCTAGTCATAAATTTGATTTAAATCCCACTAAAACGGTCAAATTTATCAACTGAATCTCGCCAAACTAAATTACCATTATTTTGAAAGTTTAATTTTATACTCTATTGTTCATATTTTTCGTATATACCTAAATACACTATTCAGTTATAACATATATATATATTATGATAGCTAAAAAACTAATTAACTTTTGAACGAAAATAAATGAAAGTTTTTTTTTTATATGAATGCTTACGTTTTAATTGTGTTATTGTGTTAAAAATTATTTTTTGTGGCAAAAAAAAAAAGTTTCTTTCGACGTTTAACTTTCTTTGTGATCATTTTTTTTTTTAATTGTTATAATATTATTACAATCCATATTGATTTGCGGATCCATTCAAATTTCAAATAATATGGCAGGTAGCTCTGAAAATCTACATGGTTTTCATTAGAACAGTTTAAAATGTGTGTAAATATAATCAAAGAAACGTTTATTTTGTTACATTAATATACTGCCGCAGGTAATCCATTAACACTATACCCGTATAATTTATCGCATGAGTAAAGGTATTATATACCTTTTTGTAGAACTATATATAAATCTAGAAAATGCGAACTTTGCAGGTTACGTTTAGAGTTTGCCACTTAAGTAAAGTGTCTATACGGAGCTGAGTATCATGGTAGATCTTTATAGAAATATATTTAAACAATAATTGGACGAGTTTAATGACGTACAATCACCTAGATGATTAGGTGCATCGTAGGATTTGTGATTGATACCTACCGTGGATAAAACAACTAGAATATTAAGAATAGAAGTACCATTAATGGCGGGAAGTGTCCGTGGGGGGAAAGGGAGGGGGTTATAAAAGTATAAAAGTATTATTTATACTGCATTGTTCCTATTTTAATCAATGTCTTAAATTATTATTTTTGATAGTTTTAGTCAAAGTTTATGTTAATAATTTGACAATATTGTATTATTATATTATGCATACAATTAACCAACTCTTTAAGTGTAAGTGACGCTCCAGTATCTACATATGACTGCACTTAAAATATGTTACTGCGTGGAACTCGAATAGATGGTTAGTCGTGAAGCTCACATTATCATGTAAAAGTTGGATTATATAAAAAATCTACAATACCTAGACATAATAATTTAAAGGCAGCAGTGATAATAATATTTTATGTTTATAAAACCACAATACTAAGTGTTACGAGTACTACTGAGTTTTTTGTATTAATTTAGAAAAATAAAAGGTTTTTATATATATAATATATAAAAAGAAAATAATAATAAAAATCGGATTTCCGAATGGATTTGTCAATTGTAATTTAATTACATAACACATATCATAATATAATAATACCGTATTGTGTACGAATAATATTTATACGTGTCTAAAGTTAGAGAATTTGAAAAAATCGTTTTTGAATTTATTGGATGCGTTGTCGTTGTATTCAGAATCTTGTTTCACGTATCATATCATTCCTTTTTTTCTTCGTACCTTCCCAAAAAGTTTCTTGTCAATTTACATACAATTTGTCCGAATACCGTAACATGCGTTTATCTAACACTGAAAGTTGAACGGACAGACAAAAAAGTGCTACGATAAACCCCAATGAAACATAAATATTTATATTATAAATTTTGACCATCAGACATGATAAGTGTACAAAATATTACATATTTTAGCATTTTGCTGTCCAAATATTTGTCCTATATAATTGTAACATTTTATATACAAAATACGAGCCATGCTTTAGTTGCCAACCAATGATATGATAACAGTATAATTTCTTATAATTAATATTATTAATTAATAAATAGGTATGATAAATTCGTATAGGTATTTGTAAGGGTTAGATAATATAAGTTAAATGGCAGGGCTACAATTTAAAATCGTTGTTCACTGACATATTCAGTGGTGACTTTGAAGATACTAGTGAGGTGGTGCTTCTGCTTCACCTTAACCTTTTGTGTAAACACACAAGATCAACATGCTCGCTTTATAACGGCTGTGTTATATCGTTAAATAAAATAATATGATTTTTATATAAGCACTAAAATCCTATATATTTTTCTAAACTTAGCCGTCCGCTAATCACGTATAATATTATTATTATGTACCGTGTATTTATATAAACCATCATACCATGCACGTTTACCCCGTAAGAGTGCAACCGAGTGCATAATGTGAATGTGCAGTGCGTGCGTATGTAGATGTGTGTGTTTATGCGTATTACCATAAGATTTCGTTGAGAGTGTGTGCGAAATACTTATACGAGACAACTATTATTATGGTTGTGGTACCTACGTGGTAACGTGCTCGGAATAAACTAATAGGTGGTATTATTACCCATCAGCGCTATGTTTTAAGACTTTTTATAATGTCATCTCTTGTCGCTCTTACACAACACTATTATTATTAGTTATATCAATCTAGACTTCGATTTTTTGCAATGACACAACTAAAAAAGTGTGTAGCTATTTATAGTTGCAACACTTGTTTTTTTTTTTTGTTTTAGCCATCGCCCGACCAACACGACCGTACAGTGATTTTTAACTGCACTAGAAACTAGGGATGGTTCAGCGGAGTCATGGAACTAGTATCATCAGATTCAGTAACAAATCGATTTTTGTTTTTATAACATTGTTAATCTACTCCGACAAGCAAAAACCGAAATAATAGTATTGTATAAATAAACTAATCATATTTTCGTTCAAACCGAAATATTTAATTAAATTATAAAACAGAGGTTGTACTAGGCTTCAAAATTATTTGATGTTCGTTATTTTAATTAATTATTTACATGGGTTTGAATACCTATGTAGTATATATCTATTTATTTGCTTCCATTGATATTGTTTAATGTATTCTGTCACTATAATACCGACATGTTATCAATATTAAAATCTATACTAAGAATTTCTGTTATTCCATTATACTTAAATTTGAATAATATATATATATATATAACCATAAACATTGAACTTAAGTAGTATTATACGAGTAAATAAGTCAAAAATCAATATATAGTGTGAACAAATAACATGCTGGTTTTTTTTCGACTCTACTAAATCCATTGACATTTTCCTGTATTGAAAACAATATGGTAAAAAAATCTATTAATAACCTTCTTTAAATTGAATAGGTACTTTTTCGATAATTTAATGATGGAAAAAAATATGGTAGTGTGGGAAAGGTTTCATTTGAAGGTAGAAATAAATGCATATTACATAATTTTAAGCCTTTGATTTATTTCATTAGCAGAACTCCAAAAAGCTCAATTGTACTACTATTTATACAATTAGTTTTTTTTAACCTAATGCACATTTAATAAGTACAGTATTTAACTCTATGACTCTACCAGAGTTTATAGTTTTTATAAAAAAAAAAAAAAAACAATATTGCTATCAACAATATTAAATAATATAAAAATATATATATATACATATTATAAGTCATATCATTTTCTTTATAAAAATGTAAACAGTGTATTATAATATTATTATACATATTGAAAAACAAACGTAATGGACGGATATATTTCCCTCATACTCATTCTTCCTGTTCGACCTCCCTTGTTTCCACGCGCCCGTATGTTTTTGTTTTTATTATTGCACATTCCTGGCGATGACTGTTTTGCACATAAACGTGTGTTTGTTTTCGATGCAGAGCTTTTCTGTGTTTCTCTTTCTCTAATTCTAGCATAACTCATGTATAAGACATTCCAACAGCTACCGGTCGCGTCTGGTTGACATATCCGCCGCGGAACAAGCCCATTCACAAAGAGATAAAGCGCGTCCCACACAGCCTTCCATACTTCCACCCAATCTTTCACATCCACTCCTACACAGTCCATAACTTCTAAAGCAGTACATATCATTCCATTGACGTTCACATTGGGACTGCTATTCAGGTGGGTAATGGTAGAGTGCAGAGGGAATTGAGATTGGGTTTTTATCTTTAGGTATCTAAAAAATGGGATATTTTGCGTTTTTTTATAATGTAGTGTATGAAATAAGATCTCTTATTTTATTTACCATTGAGTCTAATACAATATCGTGTAAGTGCCACAATCGATTTTCGATATATATTTTTAAATTACCAAAAGCAATTTAATATTATAATATAGTATAAGTTAAACTCCTATTTAATTTGATATAATTTCTCGCTTAATTATCTCAGGCTATAACACTGTCGAAAACATGATTTGTATTAAGCGATACTACCTACGTTTATACGTCAATATTAACCAGGGTTCGGTACTTACAGCAGTTAAAAACATCAAAATAAACGCTAAAATATGCATTAAAACACCACAAAATGAACTTAAAAATCTAAAAATATGCATTTAAATATCTATTATACCATCACTAGGTAGTATTAGTTTTAAAAACAAATAAGGCGATACAGACCATCGTATTTCTTAAAAATAAAGTTATTTATACTTCAGGAGCACACCTTTTTCACTGCAGATACAAAATAAGTGATACAATACCAATAATTGTCACTTTGTAGTGATATTTTATTTGTATTTGTGTCTAAATTATTTTAATAAAAACAGATTTTCTTTTTATTAAAAATATTACAAAAATACATATTAATACCCTTAAGTTACCAATTATTGTATATGTATAATTGTTTAAAAATTAGTCAAAGATATTATGCGTCCTCATTGACATTAAATGGATAGTTATAAGGGTAGTTAGTGGCGGAGAAATGAACGATAAATGGAGTGGAGTTTCTGAGTTGACGGATAGGGACCGTAAAGTTTATACTCGCCAGGAGAGTTGACAAATCAACGGAACCAGATTTATATTGATTAAAAAACGTTATATTAGCTGTTGACCAAGCACACTGATTAATATTTTATTAATCGAGTTTGTATATTCAGTATAAATTATGACAGTGAATATGGACCAGGCCTAATAATGGGTTCTCTATTTATTTTCTAGATAACATTTAAAAATTGTGGACAAGTGTAAAATTTGAGAGATAATTTATAATAACCATATAAGTATTATCAATTATGTCTGGGCTCAAATATAAATGCTTTAGCGGTAAAATTTATTATATTATATAATAACATAACCAACGCTATCATTTAAATTTTAAAAATTAAAATCAACATCTTAAGCCTCAAGAATAATTCATATTGACTGTAGATTATATATAAAAAAAATCTGTTTCAATGCTTTTATGAAATTTGAATATCAATACAAAGAAAAACAAATATCATTCATGATAAACATATATTTAAACAAAAATAACTAGTATTTAAATAAAAACTTATGGATTTAATTGGTCATAAACACAATAATACTAAAACTTAGTCCTATCATTTTTACTGGATGCAATATTTATTGTTCAAACGTTCCTAAGTACATTCATTCGTTCATACTTTAAATAAGAAATGTGATAAAAGCATAAATGACATTGATGGTTATTCTTACTTTCTAATTATAGTCCCAATATAGGTATTGATTTAAGGATATAAATCGGATGGTAATAATCTTTAATAATAGTATAAGCATTGGTTTTATAATCTAATGAAAATATTGTATCTCATCTTACAATAATTCAAATAAAAATAAATGTAGAGTCATAAAATATTGAATATGAGTGTCTAGCTTTTGAGTGTATCTCATGAGAAGTTGGTTCATAATATATGAAATATTCAAGCTTTCATGATATTTTCGAAATACCTGTCGAAATATTTAATAAATTTCCTAGTGTTAACTGCGACGAGTTATCACCCATCGTGTTAAGAATTTTAACCATTTGTAATATTTATTTGGTTGCTTATTACAGAAAGACATAAAATAATATCATATTTTCACAAAATATCAAATTAAAATATTGAAAAAATGTTTCATGAGAAAAATCTGTACTTAAAAAAATGTTTAAATCAAGGACATATAAATATTTCAGTCATTTTTAATTTAGTTTATTTTTGAAGTAATTATTTCTTTTTTAACTATAAAAAATAGTATAATACGTCTTATAATACTACTGTTCAGATTATCTTTTTATTTATATACACATATAATTAAAAATTGTATTCGCAATCATTTTTAATAATAATCTATAAAAAATAATTTAATCATAAAGCAATTTACTCTTCTCCACTGAATCGATCTCGTGGGTAGTCTTTTAAACGTACCAGTAGTGTATGCATAACTGCAGTGTAATGAGACATAATGAACGCATTTTGAATACACGTTTTTCGATCTGTTTTCGAGCTACAGACAGACAAAAAAAAAAAAAAATATGAAAAGTTTTTGAAACTCGCATTTGAGCCCGACAAAACCTCTATAAACGCAAAACCGGGTCGAAAAAAAACACCAAATTCCGGGGACCGTATGCAATTGCCGGTCGTTTATAACACTGGGATAGCGGGTGCACCCCGTATTCACTTAGATATACGCGTTCCACACACGTAAAAACACACACACACACACACACACACACATACTCGCAATTGGATGAAATACGACGTCACGTATGCCCCAACATTGCCAGCTTTTATGACTGATGCGGTCTCATCACGGTTGATTAGTTTTAACGCCATACATACGGAAATACCCTTTTCCCGATGGCCCTTTTCGAATCTCTCTCGCTCGTTCCTCTCCCAACTTCCTCGTCCATATATCCGGCCACCCGTTCTCGTGAAATCGTCTCACACAACCCTACACTGCCATCGCCGTTGGTTCCCGAGCTTGATGTATGTGTTGCCGTTCCGCGGGTCTTGACCCGTTATCCATAAACTCGGGCTCGTGATCGCTCAACAATACCGACGTGTGGGAGGGTAGTTCAATACCTCGGAAAGAAGGAAGAGGGTAACGAATTGAAAATAAAGGATGGAAAGTCCAATGATGACGTAATATGTGTATAGCACGTAGTGGCACCGTTACATTTTATTGTACATAAATATTGTGTTCAGAAAAAAATCTAAAAACGTTAATATAATAACATATAAGTATGATAAAATAATAACTCTAAATTATGATTTAGTTAAGCAAACAAATCGACAAAATATCGTCTTAAATAGAACACAGTGTATTTTGGAACATTAAAAGTACGCATATATTATTTATTTCTGCAGCCAGCGTAGTATTTAAGCTGTAAACACCGAAAAACTAAGCAACGTTTCAAATACCATAGATAGAAGATACTCTTAATTATTATGCATATAATATTATACAGTTATCTCAAATGATATATTATAGTACATGCAATATACATTTTGATATTCAAAATAGATGTAGTCAATAAATAAATATATATATATATATTATATTAATTTAACTAGTTATATTGATTAAATAATCGATATTTATTTTTGAATTATTTAGTTCAGATTTAATTACTTATTTAAAATGACCGAAATTTCAAGGAGTGATGATTTGATAGTACCTACGTCCTTAATAAGGAAATACGTGAAACTTGTAAACACAACCGACTGCTATTTTGATGGCGTGTCCAGGTGTGTTTATTAATTTAGACGACACTACTGTATACCTAAATACCTATCACTATGCCAGTTGATATAAGCGCCGATTATTTAATATAATTTATTAAACAGGGTTTGTACCTACCGTAAAATTAATAACGCAGCTTGCCATTTATTATATCCAAGTTGGATTTTTTTTCTCTATTTTCGTTATCGATTCGCACGAACACGTGTTTTATATCATGCACAATATATATTGTTGTATATAATATATATATATTGACGTATGTACAAGCATAAAACAGCAACGTAATCGCGATCACAATCGCATACATAAATTGGCATTACGTGGGTTCGAAAACAAAAATACCCAATTCGATATTATTGGGATACTACATTATTTTATTTTTAGTAAACTTCAATGAATTTTAATATTGTATTTTGATCGTTTTCGAACTCTTTATGTTATGTAATATTGGAAGTTAATAAATAATATATTTTTGTGTATAATACATAATATTATTAAATGTAGACTACAAACATGAATAATAATAGTTTAAACTATGTCGGTTCAAAAAAAAAAAAAACAATTTATGTTTTAATGGATTTTTTTTTAACACAGTGAGTTACATAAATTATGAAAATACAATAACTCATAATATATAATTGGTACAAAATATATAAATACTTATAATAATTATAAAATAAGTATGAATTTTATGGGGTTAATACATTTTAAATATATTTTAATCCGATGGCCATAAAGTAGTTAATTTAATGATTTAACACACAATATTTTTATTATCAAATAGTGCAGTTTTATTAATTAATAAATACTTTAAAAAAAAAAAAAAAAATCTGATTATAATATTCATTCTATCAAAATCCAAAACCAGTCATCATTATTATCTTATTTTTATTCAATTATTTTTAGGTTTATTACAATATTTAATTAAGATAAATTGAACAAAAATTACATCTCTTCACGAAAAAAAAAATATATGGTTATTGTCTTATTTTATTCCCATATTTAGATTAGATTTATTTAAACTGTATAATTCATAAATATTAAACTTAACGCGTATTATATTACAGTGTGTGCAATTTTTTTAAAATAATCAGAAATACTAATAAATTATTAAATGAGTATTACGCGTATACAAATTAAGACTATAATTATTAATCAAAATAGACTTTTGAGTTATTACCAACAAAGTTGTTTATATGCCTATACAGACTTTAGTACTATACAACCTGAAAAACAATATTGTTTTGCTTAACAACTACATGCGATCGTGTTTATGATTGAAAATGAGTATCGATAGTAAACAGCGGTAAGAAACTGTTCGTTGTAAAGTTTTCAAATTTCCTCTCAAACGTCACATCAAACAGCGACTGTATCGCTGTTGGAATTAATTTTCGCACCGTAATATTGTTTTCAATAACACCAAATTTTCGTTTTTCATTAGCTCTGTTAAATACTATATACTTTCCGTAGTATTATTATTATCATCACAAGTAGATTGCACCGAGGACGTATACTTATGTTTTATCCAAGAGTTGTACTAAAGTCGGCGACGGCAGTCGAAACGGATATTATAAAAGTTGCGTTAATTGGACACGCACGGTAATGAAAATAATCATGGAAATACGAGAGAGTTCGTAAAAAGTATTTGTGCTTGCGAGAGAGAAAGAGAATGAGAAATGTTGAGTGAATGAGAGGGATGTAGACGGGTGAGCGGACGAAGGATTTCCAACCACTATACCCCCAATATATGTACTATTGCCGTTTGGCGGAAATTCGATAGATAGAATTCGTACTCGTTTCCTGGTCGTCTTACCCCGGCAATACATAAAGATTCCTGCAGTATCTCCCTTAACACCGACGTCTCCGTCGTAGTCGTCGTCACCGTCGCCGCCGGAAACTTTAACCGAGCGCTAAAATGAGTGTTGGCAAAACTTCTTTCCACTTGGCATTGGTTTTCGAATGGGTGTTTTATATACACACGAGTCTCTTTTTCACCACACCGACCTACTTTTACCCAGACCATGGCGTATAATGTAATATAAAATATATAATATATATATATATATATAGTATCGTCCATGTACAACGACTGCCACCAACGAACAAGTATCTCTCGTTTTGTTCACGTCGTACCGCGTGCCAATTGAATTCCGGTCCAAAACGCTCAACCACCGCTAACGGGGGTGATTAATATTCAAAACCAGACACACCATCGTTAACAACAGGAGAAACTAAATAAATAAAATATTATTTCAAACCATTCATATTAAAATAAAAGTTAAAAGGTGTAAGCATGCTCAGAGTAGTAAAACGTCACGTGTCATGCAAATTATGTAAAAAGTAAAAACGTATAGCGTGACATCTTAGCGTGGTGCAGGTCTATCGAAATGGTTTCTCAAATCCAACAAATGTATTTGAATAATAATCGTATTTCTTTATCATCCGATAATTTCTTTTTTATCCTAGATAATATAATATACGTTAATCCGCATACTAACATTAAAACAACATTTTATAATAAAATATATAAACTATGACACCTCTACAACGACGATTTCGTCCGTAAAATTCTGTGTACACGTGTTCACGAATTGTTATTATTTTTATAGCCGATTAAATCTGATCCAAAAGCCGTGTTCGAGATTTAAGTTTCGTAACGGTATAGACTGCAGAAAAATCCGGTCAATTGTTACTCTAACACGTAAACCCCTAAAGCCTCGTAGATATACGTATATATATATTATATAATCATAATAACCTTAACCCGGGTTATAAATAACATAATATCTTGAATACCTGTAGTAGTACGTCTTGTATTATAACTGAAGTCGTTTCAAGGAACTCTAATATATCTACAAGGACAGTTTATCAAGACTATTAGTTCCAGCAACTCGTTGAAACACATTTTAATTGATTTAATTGATGAGATACGAAAAAAAAATAGATCATAATGAACAAAGTGACTTTTTCATAAATACAAAAAAAAAATGCTCTTAATGCCATATTCTAATACACAACTTCTAGATGAACTTCATTAAAAATATTAATCGAATATATTTACGATATTGTATTAACTGGAGTCGTGTTTTAATTACGAAAAGGGATCGATAACATAACGGAAAATTAATTAAAAAATTTAACTGGCTTAAAAAATATTCATTAATGAATACTCGAAAAAAATCGATTAAACCCTAGAATGTATTAAGGCATTAAGCAACAAAAAAGCGCGTAAGGCTCAAATGTTCATAGGAATACGAAATAAAATCTCACACTTTATTTTTAAAATACCTACCGTGACATCATAAAACCCAGGCACGATGACGACCTTATGATATTTTGTACTCATAAATGCCAAATGTTTTGCAGTTGTGTCCGCATTATTAATGGTCTAGCGATTAAATGCCAAAAGACAATTACCAGACGATTATAACACCCCTCTGACTCCTATTAACGAAAAAAAACCTCATAACAAAAATAAATAAATAATGAATGAATGAACGGGCGATACCACTCTGAACGGAAAATCGACAACACAACGAAGAGACTGCGACAATGATAATATGCTCATTGCCACCATAGTACAAGTCTTTTTTTGATACTGAATAATAATAATAATATTATCATCGTGTTTTCTGTTTGGTGGATACAGGTGCACGACAGTAGTGGCATGTATCTTATCGTGTTTCGGTTTGAACGTCTAAGGTGAATCTTTCGACCTCACATACACATATACGAGTGACCGGAAACAACTACTACGGAGGTATACATTTATCATTCGGTCGCGACACGGAACGGGAGAACAGTATCCGCTTATGGTCGGACCATTTCTCAAGCTCTACTCTCATCGTCGAGGCCTCGTTTCCCCCAACCATAACCAGCACCATCGTCACCACTACCCGACCTTCTTGACACTGAAGAATATTTTACGTTCGCGTAAATCCTATTCGAGTTCGTTTGTAGCATATTTCTGTACTTAAGCTCCCCGCGTCTTCCCATCAACCATGAATAATCTCCATTCCATCGTTTGTGTTATTGTATAAAGAGCGACATTCATTCGCAAATACATTGTTTTTTTTTTTTTTTAAATATTTTTGGCGTACCTCTTTTTCTCTCTTATCCGCTATTTGCGCCCGCTCAAGTTCTCCACAGAAAATTGGCACGTGCCAATAAAATATTACGGCGGAGGTAGGTTGAGGTCGGGATCGCCTTCCTAAAACCCAATCCCTATCGTTTGTATTGTTCGTAAAGCCACTCGCGGTGGTGTTCCAGCTGTAGCGAGTTTTCTACATTAATCTTCCGATATGGATCTTCCACCTCCGTCCTCATTCCGTTTAGCTGTCGAACGCATATTAAACCGCGTGCATCTCTTCCATTTCGTTTCACACGTGTATGCCGCTCATCGTACATTATAAATAGACTCTTGGGAATCAGCGAGAAAGTCGGCGGTAGCGATCGTATGACTGACAAGTGGATTGATTAAGGTCGTTAACTACAACAACAACAAAAACAACAACGGTGAAAAACAACACTGACGTCTTACCGAATACCATTGGTTTGGAAATTAAACGGAAAAATAATGTCACATACCTTAACAACGATAAATCGAAAATGTATTTTTAAACTATAGGTATATTATAATTAGATATATTTACTAAGTAGGTAAGTTATATAAGTATATTTAAGAAAATACAATATATTTGTCATAAAGTATTGATGATTTTGCTATTGAATAATGAAATTATGTATTGGAATTTTAGTATTAATTACAACCATTGTTTAAGATGTATTTACTACACCACCGTATTTGTTGTCTTCATCAAAGTCCATCTTATAAACGTACAGCATACTAAATGTATGTTCAACAGATCTTGTTTTATATTAATAAAGTAGATGCAAACTAAAGGTATCTAATAAAATATAATAATAATATTGGTTGTGTTGGTACGTTGATTGTCTATGATAATAATTTTTTTTTTTAATATAAAAATTCCCATAGATAACTTGTCTAAAAAGTAAAATGTTGTAAACAACTGACGTATCAACACGGATTATGTTTTTACTTATACGTTTTATTATAAGTTAATTTAATTTAATGTTTAAGTTAACAATACAAAATAATTGGTTTTGTGAATGCAAACTTAATTGGTTTTAGGTATGGCAATTCTCGATAACACGAGAAAATTTATTGTAAAGAAATGAAATTGCAGGAACAAATTATTATTATTTTATCACAAGGCTAACACAATTCATTTAAATATGATAAATTTAAATTTAATAAAAATCCTTTTATATCAATGAAAAATAAAGTAAACTTATCATTTGGTTACATTTTGGGATTTTCTTCATTGCATCAGATTTAAATTTAGGGAATGGGTTTATATTAAAACTAACCTATCGATGTATGGCAGGCACTGAACAATATTTGGTACCTGTGTTCACATTGGTTAATTCTAAAATTATTAATTGACCAAAAAACATTTTTATTTGCCAAATAACCAATTATTAAAATATCTATATATTTTTTAATAATTTAATACATAAAATATATAATATATAATATTATATATTTATCTGCTAATATTATTTAATTTATGCTTGTAACTACTATAATATATGTAATTATTTACAAAGATAGGTTTTGTGTTAATAAAATTAACACCTATATTATATTATTTAAAATGTATAATTATACAAAAAAAAAAAAAATTATTTTATTAAGAATCAACCACGATGATATAACATGCATAAATTAGCGTAGATGATAGGTGATTTTAAAACTAGTTACCATAATTAATATAAGTAAAATTGGTTTGTATAACACTGATACAATTCTCTGGATTTATAATAAAGATTTTACATTGAATTATTAAAAAAAAACTAACATTACACAATTAAAATTGTATGTAATAAGCAGTAACTAATTAATTAATATTTATTTTTCTGCTAAAAATAATTTTGACAATCTAACTGTATCTAAAAGTACATAAATATATTGTATTAAAAAATTCCAATACTTATAAAAAATAAATATTAATTTACCTTTGTAGGCAAATTTATAAATCAAAATAGTGACTGTCTATAAAAACAAAAATTACTCTGAAAAATAATTTATTTTTGACAGCGATCTGTGTTTCCAAGAGTAGGTGCAATCTATATTATATTGTAGATTGTAAGATAGATGCAACTCGTGTGGTGTGTTGTTATTAATATAATATAATAATATTATAACCAACTGTATGAGTTATGTTATTAATACTTATTTTTAAATAGGTACGTTACAATTAATTTAATTAAACAGTTTTCTTATTTGTATTTTGTTAATGATAAAAAATAATAATAATTTTTAATTATTATAAACTGAAATTTTATTATCGAATGAATACAAATGTTGGGGGAAATTTAAAGTGAAAAACTATAAAATAAAATATGTATTAGTGTTCTTCACAATAGTAATAAAAAAAAAAATATATTTGAATTTTTCAATTACAACACTAATTGTTATACATCTTTGGCATCCTGAAATTAATAAGCAAAATATCGAATAATTTATCACCATATTATATAATTGGATCTTAATAAATATTTTCATGTTTTTAAAAGTTGTTAAAATTTAAAAAACATTTTAAACAACTCAATTTCTTATTAAGACTATCTACTACTTTATACTTAGTAATACACCAATTATTATTACATATATATTATTATTAATATGTATAATGTTAATAAAACAAAAACATTAATACATTTCCTTAACTCAAAATAAAACAATAATTTAACTAATTGAAATTTAAAGATATTATAAAACACTAATCTATAAACATTAATATTAGTTAGTAAAATTTAATTAATAAACAACTTTTCCTTATTTTAATTTTTAATCAAATTCACCAAAGTTGTTTTACTGATAGAATTCATATAATATCTACAAACTTTATTACGTTATTAAATTAAAACTGTGTACTTTTCGATAACTTGAAATTAAATAGAAACACAGAAACCATAATATATTTACGTACTTTATTTACAAACATGCATATACATTACAAAGCTCCCATCATCAATAGCAAACGTATACAAAAACAATTCATAGTGTTCGATATACTCTCTGTTTACTGAGACTATGGAACATTATCGATTTTTTATTTCCAAGACATGTCATCATTTAATGAACCCTGTACTGTTTGTCATTGCTTAATTATTTTGTATTCACAGTTTTTTTCTTCATGCTTTAAATTCAAATGCAATACAATGTTTTTGATTTTATTTTTTTATTATACTTATATTTATTTTCAATTGTTGATGATTTTCATAAATTGTTTTATTCCTATGATTTGGATAATAAGTTCTAGTACATTCATATTATGTTGACAATAATTAATCTGTTTCATTATTATTATTTTCTCTGTGTATTTTTAAGAAGTTACTAAGGGTAATTAAGACCATAAACATTTTAATTCATTTCATCTTTTCAATATGTACATTTATTTATATTTTTTTTTCACATTTTTCAAAAATGCACACGTCTAAGTTATATTGATTGAAGATAATATTACAATATAAAACAATATAATATTTCATTTTAAATAAATTCTATGAAAAATATGGGTGTTATTTTTTGGATATATTATGGTATTTAGTTTTTTTTTTTAAATTTGTATTATATTCAATTTATTCAGTTTTTTTAAATACTGTTCTTATTGCTCTTATTTAAACACTTTAAAGCATTTAAAGAATATTGCATTGCACTATACATTTATACACGGCTGCACTACAAAAATATAACTTACAGTTTATTATTTACATTTAAATAATATGGTAATAATATAGTTTATAACATCTTAAAAGTTAAGATCAATTTATAGGTAAATCCATTTTATTAGTAACTTCTCAAATGTATTTCGATAAATATATGTTTGAAATTGTAAACGGCGAAAGTGAATAATAGATAGTTTCATACAATTTGTTATAATTCTTTAATTTGATTTTATAAATCTAAGTAGGTACTAAATTGACTATAAATATTTTATCTATTTTAAGTTGTAACTAAGTATATGTATATTTTTTTAAATAAATAAAATGTATTTTACTTGTATTAAAGATATAATGCTTAATTTACAATGGGAAAATTATATACAGAGCAGGCAATGTATCACCTACCTGGTAGCTAAAATTTTCAGTAACATAATATACAGTGCAAAATAAGAACATTTCTACTATAATTCAATGGACGACTACGAATTAGTTTTTAATTTTCGAATTGGTTCCTGGGTTGTCTACAGGTAACATATGCATTGATTCCCGCAATATTTCATAATAATACAACCTTGCTAGGTAAATTAACTTTTAAAATTATTATGATATATTCAACTAGCAACAATGTCCTTCCCATTTATTCAGACTTGGAACTATCTAAAATTCAAAATATAAGTTCGAATAGTTCAAACACTATCTAGAATAACTAGGTATGGTTAAACATTTTGCTCAGTATAATATATTAATATATACATAATATACGCTACATACGCATTTGTCAATAATAATAATTGTGTTTCTAATAAATACCTAAGTAATAATAATGTAATAATAAGTCATAATAGGTAAATAATATTAAAAAAAAATAGTGTGGTATGGATTGAAAACACACATTTTTAACGAACTGTAGGTTCAAAATTTTGTCCTCTTTCAATTTTTTAATATGTTCAATGTTTATTAATAAACTTTTCCTTTTCAGAAATTTCTTTTCTTCCTTTTAAGTGAGATTCTTTGATTTATATATGTTTTGCATTGCACTGTTTTTAATTATTCAATCAATAAAAAAATATTTGTGTGATAGGAACTAATTCGAACAGTTGTATACTAGAAAGTATTTTATTCGGGAACCAATTCCACGTTTGCTATTTCAATTTTAATTTGAAAATGAATATGTAATACCTACATAAAAAAATAAGGGAATTCAATAAACAGTTTTAACTTTAATTAAGGTAATAATAACATGAATGTTCAGATAATTTAAAGATAAGAGCTGTGATATGCATTTTTTTTTTTTTTTTGACTGTGATGTCATTCAAGTTTAGAATTAAATTTATTTTTAAAATGAATAGCTTTTTCGTTAAATGATTTGACATGTAGAAAGAAAAGTTATAAATAAATTGTGTAGCACTAAGTGTTTTAATTTTTATAAATAAAATACCTAACCTACTGATAATTATTAAATAATAAATAAATGTTTAAATTTATATAAATACTATAGGTATAATGATTATGTTCATATTACATAAAATCGATTGGTAAACACAAAAATAAATTTAAATATATTAAAGATAAAATAGATTAAATAAATATTCTTAGTTATATAAATTAAAAGCATACTTTGGAAGGTATCCATAGTACATTTAAATATTAAAATTCCATTGAAAATATTAGTGCAATTAGGTACATTATTCATAGCTACTTATAAAAATAATAATTTATCTTTAATATTTCATATTTACAGGGAAGTCATAAGAATTGGTAAAATAAATAAGAAAGTTTATTTAATTAAATTGCCGACATTTTTATTTCAATAGATGTACAATATCCGATCATTGTGTCAAAGACAGATTATCCAAAGATATAATATATTATAGTCTAAGAACACATCAGCCACTTAATATCTCACAATGTTTTATGTAATGCAGGGTAGTAATCTTAACCTAATTCAATTATGCGTGCGACTACCGTGAAACAATTGTCAGACTGATTAACGGTTAATTATAATGTTCTTTATGATTAAATTATTTATTAATTGCGTTATAATTCCAGAATATGTAATTAAAATTTCCTATAAATTAATTATAGACAATTTAAACAAATTTAATCACTAAACATATTTTTTTTTCTAAAATGTATAACTTTAAATAAATGTAAACTATTATTTTGTCTCAAATTTAAATTATTTGACCTATTAAGATCATAAACTAAAACAAAATAAAAATAATATTTTATAAAACTGAATAAAATAAGTTTTTTTATAACGCAATTAAAATTTTTAAATGTGTCAAACTACTTTTCCTTACAATTTGCATGGAAAACCTTTTTGTTTTACTTTTTTGGACATTAATATATTATATTTTCTTTCACCCTCAGTGTAGTAAAGTACTTAATACCTTGAGGGTTTTCAAAGTTACTGTTGAAATTTGTGAAGCGTTATACGCGTATAGGTTTCTAAAGGTTTCTAAAGAAGATACTTTTAGAATTATAATATGAATAAAATCATAATCCTGAGTAGATGATCCTTTGCGAGTTTCAAAAAAAATAAATTTATCGGTTCATCTGACAATAGTTTTTTTACAGTAAGATTTAAATTTGTTGGCCGTATAAATATTATGTGCTCTCAAATCCTTTGTTGGAAAAAAATTAAGTTGATTTTTTCAAAGTATATATATATATATATATTAGTTAAATATAAATAAACAACTCTTCTTTACATAACGGTTATATCAATATGAAATTCCGACTAGGTATGTTATATATTAATATACATTTCAGTATAATAGTTTTTGTATACTTGAAAGTTGAAAAGTTATTGATATTAAAATAAATTGAGTTAAAAAAAAATCAAAAGAACATCCTTGGAAACTAAAATTAGTATAAATTCTTATGATCTTATAACATAATTAAATATGCTTGATAGCGTTAAGTTATCATATACAACCAGTCTTGTCTTTCAATATGGTAAAAACGTTCTAGTATAATAAATACAGAATTGAAAATATATCGCTTGAATTTTCCTTCTGTATCACGGTGCGTACCACCTTGTACGACAGTGGTGACGTTTGGAACCGTGATAACAGTGCAGTCGTGTTAGAATTTATTAGGAGAGGGGGATTCCAAAAGACCGTAAAATGGTCGAAACGGTCTATGTGAAGATGGTTGGACGCCGTGGTGTAAAAAAAAAAAACTAGAAAAATGAGAAAGCCGAACTCGGCACGTGACGGGACGGTGGGGCCCACGCGCGATGAAAACGAAGAAAAAGGGCATTGTTGGCATTTGATAAATTGCCCGTTCGATTTATTTCCTCAGGGACAAATGACACCAATAACGTGGCGGCGGCAGCGGTGGCAGCAGATATGGGTTGGCAGCGGTTGCTGAATCTTTCCCCTTCATCCATCTCTACCACTTCTATCCGGACACTACCGCTTTCTTCTTGTGGATAGAACATTGCATAGTAGGTACTCGTATCGCACGAGTCTTACACGCGTATACGTCATACACAAATCTACATTTTATATAATATAAGTACATTTCATGTGACTAAGCTTCACTGGCGACGCTCACATCGAAACCAACCTTCTACACACAACTGTCAGCTTTTCAGACACTACCGTCTTACCCCATCCACATAGTATATAATACTCATCCTCTGCTAGTACACACGTTTGTTCACTCTGACGCTGTTTATATACCATGAATACAACGTGGTTCCAATATTATAAATCCACTACAGTTCCATGTCATCTCCATCAGATGTCATTAACGTACATCATCATTTCACTCCTGTATTTCAGTGTCAGTGGACAGCAAGCAGTAAATAAGAGTTCAAATACTTCCACGAAACTTAAATATAGTTATCGTATAAACACCGCTAGCAGCCTTTACCGTTATTTCCGAGTCTTCTTGAAGTACACATTTTGTCACTTTAAAATTAATAATTGTCTCAATCACCTTGCAACTGTGTTGGAAAGTTTCAATTTCTTATTTTTAATCTCACCTCTTTGTCTGCAACGAGTCCAGAACAACGTTACCAACACCAACTAGTGGTTCCCAACGAGATGTACACATTTCAAACGCCTATATTTACACTAAGCACACAGCGCATCTATATCTTAGAGTTTTGTCACACTGAAACGCATGGTAGTATTCCACTTCAAATTTGGTTTTAATCGACGTTCTCAAATTATACTGCATTCCTCTTTAAATTTTTCTTATATCTACTACCTATGCGGTCTTAATGAATTGAATGGCGAAAGAAAATAAAAAAACTAGCGAGTAAGTGAATGATGCAAATTTTAGGCAAAACAACGTTTGCCGGGTCAACTAGTATATACATAAAATTAAATAAATAACCAATGACAAAAAATGTTTGCTGTTTGAAACGAGCAGTTATTGTTTAGATTTCCGCATACATGCACATGCATTACTATATATTATGACACAGTAATAAATGAACTAAATGAAGATATGTATGACAGTATTATTTACATAGTAATTTGAATATTAATTTACCCTACGTGGAATTTCAGTAAAATAATAATTCATAAAAATAGGTAAACGCAAAGAAAATGTCAATATATTAACATTAACTATTTTATTTTCGTTTTTAACTTAGAAAAGCAACTAAAATGTAATTAAACTTAATTAAATTGCATCATGTTCCATATTAATTTATAAATATGTTGTAAACATTATTTAGTAACTATTGAACTTATTCAATGTAATCATAAATTCATGTTTATATTTTAAATAAATTTGTAATATTTAATTATGATAAATTTATATTTGTTATGGATGCTAATAATTGTATATGTGTATCATTTAAAAAATTATTTTTGGTTTGCATACAATAAACATTGGCCTTAAAGTTACATTTTTAAGATGCAAATTCAAACATATACAATTTTATTTTATTCGATCTTTGAAAAATTGTAGAATGTAGAATTTTCAAATGTAAAATTTAATTTTAATGAGAGCTGCACAAAATGTATTAAAAAGGATGTGTAGTTAGTACTGTAGAAGTATTATAATAATAATTGTATAATAAATTAGTGTAACTTGTTTGGCTTTATATATAAATTATAATCTGCCACACTTTAGACAGGTTAAAATGTTTTTATTTTATTTTAAGTAATTAAATGTATTTATAATAATTCATTTCGAAGTACTCACAATTTTATAAAATATTTCATGTATTTTATAAATGTTATACAATATCTAAAGCAATTATGGTATAATATACTATGTATTGGTTGTATGCATTTTTATCGAGCTGTATATTTTGGTTTTAGGATCATGTCAAAATATTAATTTATTTTATTTTATAAAATAAATTCTTCATATTTTAAAAATCTATAATTTTCTATTCATTTTTATTCAAATGTTAATATTTCTGATTCAAGGCAGCATAACTGCTCAAACTTTTTATCCCGAGTTAATAATGTACTTACTATATTATTATGTTTTAATTAATTTATATTATTGGCTAAAATAATCACTTTTTATTTTTAAAAATTTTAATTCCATCTAATAAATATTTACATAAACCAATGTGCAATACAGTTTTATTTTTTTTTTAATGCGCCTTCTTTAAAAATATATTTATATAGATTAATAGAAAATGAATGCAATAATTTTAAGCCTTATTGCGTTCATAAACATATATTTATTGTATAATTAATATTTTGCAGTGGCGGGTTTGGTGAATAAACAATTTCCTTATTTTTTTTTTTAATATTAAGAATTTTATACAGATGATAATACTTAATAATATTAAGGCATTTTGCCTTAAAAGTATAAATTCACTTTATTTTCTATGAAATGAGCTATGATACTCACAGCTGTTGTCCATTTAATAAGTTACGAATCGAATATCAGTTAGTACAGAAGTAGGTAATATTGGATTTTAAAAATACAACTAAAATGTAATTATTGTTATACTGATCCCAAGGATATACATTATTAATAATATTGCTATAATAGATGCTTATGTTTTAATTTTAAGTAGGTATTGAACATTCAAGACATATGAAAAATATATAAAATGAATACACATAATATCATACAACACAAGTATATTATTATAATCTATAATAAACTAAATTCAGCAATTGCAAAAAAAAAAAAAAAAAACAATAAAAATCAAGAAATTGATATTTATAAAATAGTACAAAATATAATTAAGAATCATAGATCAGCATGAAATGTGTAAAAAGATATATATTTTTTTAATTCCTAATCCTAAATGTTAAGTTATTTAGAATATTATAGTTTTGTTGTTTTATTTTAAATTTATTGTTTTAAGAACTTTAAATTATTACCTACAGAAAATGATTAACAACATAATAAACAAAAAAATGTATTATTATTTTTTTTTTAATAAAATCTAGGAAACACTGTATTAGATAAAGTTGTGATTTTAAATAGATATTAGTATTAAAGAAATTATCTAATAATTTAATATCGTAGAATCCGGAACAAAATATATGATATTATTGTAATAGACAATTAAAATTTAAACTTAGAACTATGTATATTGATTATTGACGTTTAATAGTATTTAAATATCAAGATAATAGCAGGTCTCTCTTTCAATATATATATATATATATCATTAATATAGATAAAAATAACAACTAAGCTAGATAGAAAATAATATAATATACAGGCGCAAAGAATCTGCAGTGAACAAACTATTCATCCTCGGGGACGATTCCAAAACGCGTTCAGAAACCCGGAGATGGATTATTTGTCGTTTTTTTCATTCTTACACTAGAAAAAAACTTTGAAAAAGAAGTTTCGAGTATTCCCTTGCACGTTTTCCGAAAAAAGGCTAGAATTTCAGTTGATAGATAGAAAATTAGGAACCAATGATCATTTCAAAGTTGTGACATAAAATTCTACTTAGATTAATTGATTTAGTCTCGTTTACGTATTTTTTTAAAATATTAGGTGAGAGACTTTCAATTTTTGAATTTCCGTACTAAAAGTATTCTTTACGAACAAAATTCATTATTGCACACATAATATTAATCAAAAAATATTTAATGTTTCTTCAAAACTATACAGGGTAATTCATCAATAGCATGATCGATCCTAACATTTCCTCTATTAATAAATTATAAAAAAGCTAAAAAACTGGTTTTAATTTCGATTTGAATACGTCAATATTTTAAGAAAAAATATTTGCTCTATAGTTCGTAGTAGACAATACGGATTGATATTAGAAAAAAAAAATAGAAATTTATAACTACTAAGGATATTTTTCAAATAATAAGATAAATCTCAAGAATATGGAAATAGAATATTTGGGTTAGCATATTTCAAAATGTATTTAAAAAATCAAAATTTAAATAATTTTATTATTGAAAAATAAAGGGACATCACCTTATAAAATACAGAAAACGTATACCAATCAATTTTAATAAATCGGAAAGTATTAAAAATCATCCTGTTAACGTGTATACATGCATTTTAGTGCATCACTATATTTGTTTAATAATTTCATTAATTACAAAAACTAAAATGTATATATCAAAAGACTAATATACTTATATTATATAATCTAGTCCGCATTAAAGTTTTATATACAGAGTCAGCATGATGAAACGCATTGTACTATTAATGTGGAATTAAACTAAGAATAATGCTTCCTAAGAAAACACGAACGTAGAAAATGATTAAATAAATGAAAATCTCGGCTTAAGTTATTCCAAGACGTAAGAAATGAAAAATAATATTTAAATTATCCTATGAGTTAAGATTTGAGATAAAAATAAACCTACAACTAATAATTTAATTTGAAATGAAATTCTTTTAATCCAATTTAAAAAATTAAAATTTAATTTATTTAATTATTATTATTATTTATTTATTTATTTTATTTTTTTAATTTATTTATTTTTTAATTTTGTTAAATAATAATAATAATAATAATAATATTTAATAATAATTAATAATACATATTAATATTAATTAATAATTAATTATATTAATTATTTTTTGTTAATTTTATTAATATTATTTATTATTATTATTATTATTATTATTATTCTTATTATTATTATTATTTATTTATTTATTTATTTTATTTTTTTAATTTATTTATTTTTTTCATTTTGTTTATCAATAGAATATTTTTTTCAATTTTCAATTTAAACTAATGAATTGATTTTAATTATATTGTTGCACAATGTCGATTTCACTGCTTGTTATTCAATATTTATTTTTATTTGATACTAATTTTACATTTATACGGTTTTAATTTTGATTTTTATCTACGACTAATACGTAATAAGGTAGATTTTCGCGTATCATATGCATGCGTCTTAACATACATCTGTAGTTGTAAAACAGACAGTCACAGACCGTATAAATTTAAATATTAAACATTAGTTATTATTTTTTAGCTACCCACCATTAAATATTACTGATTTATGTTATATACCTTTTGGCTATAATTGTTTAGTTTAAAATTGTTTTTATATACAAATTATAAAACATTTATTATGTTGATATAATTTTTAGAAGATTTCAACGACTTTTACTAGCATATCGAAACCCGGAATCTAAATAAATAACTATTGAATAAAATCAACAAGTTCGTGTTCTTGACGTTTGGTACAATAATATTATTAAATAATAAGTAAACGTTCTATTAGGTTAGTTTAATATTATTAGTGAATGCATCTATGCATCACATAGTGAAGTTTGAATTGTCATCAAATCGTTTTTGTCTCACATGCATATTAGATTAACCAGTATAAAACATGAAATACAATCAAAAGCTTAGAATAGCTTTATATCACTGTACTACAATAACAAGAATGCAAAATCAAATAACCAGAAAATAATTTTTTATACTTAGGTATATAAGAATAGATAATAAATTAGAATCAGAATAAGGAATATAATATTCAATACTATTTGCTTATAAATCTTTGGTATATATTTTGTCGTAAAGTATACAATATAATTTCGTAGGAAAAAAAATTTTTGAGAAATTATTTTTTAGAAAATAAAAACTTATCTATAGCGGAAAAATAATACGATATGCATAAATTTTATTATATTTGTACCTACTATATTATCTATAATATTATGAAAATATGGGTTACATTATATTTATAAGTGAAAACTTATAACTTGGTTAAGTCTGTGTTTTTATGTAAGGAGGGAAAGTGGGGTGTTAAAGTTTAAAACAATTTATAAAAAATATTATATTTTAATTATTATTTTATGATAGATATTTAACCAGTAAAAATATATTTTTATTTTTATTTTCGTTGAGTATATATACCTTTATCAATATGTTTATAGTCTAGTCCTTCGTAGTGGAAATCAATAAAAATTACTACACATTTTTTTCTAATTAATTCTTAAATTCCATTAGGAAATTAGAAAATTTTTCACATAATATATGTAATACTTTCACTTATACAATATTACTTTGAACGAATATAATTTGGATTATATTTATAAATCAACGTGTAAAATTTATTCTCTAAACCGTTATTAATAAATTTAGACTTGTAAAATTTCTATTTTATGCAGGAAAAGGATGTAGTAGTGCTTCAGTAACACTTCAATTTTTGACTTGTACACGCAATTACAGTGAAATATAGAATTTAAATGATAAATTTAGGCCTTCTGTAGGCTGCACAAAGACATAAAAGGACATTTTGAACGTTTCCCATTGACGAAATAATATTTTTAGTTTAAAAACATTAAAATAGTATATTATAATAGTTAAAAGTGCACTAAAAATAATAAATATTATGGAAATACCGCAGTACCTACACTTACATTTTTATGGAGACCCTGTCAGTGATAGTGGATAAACATCGGAAACAATATGAAAAGTGATATGGAAAATTCAAATATTTCAAACCCAACATTATTTTTACGATCATCATAATTATGGTTAGGTATGCAGATAGTATGCAGGGCTTTTATGCGTGTAGCAATGATATGGACCAGAAATAAAATACACCTACCAAGTCGATTAAGGCGAGACTGATAATGCTATACTTATACTCGGAAAGCCAGGAAAAGAAAATTATTTTGCTGGCTTCGTAAATACATTTTACGATATTGCTATGCAAGTACAGCATTTGAAGCGATACGCGCCGAAAGGGTAGTAGTTGTAGTGGCACATATATATTTTAAATATATATGAAGTATAAACGACATAAAAACATTATATATTATTAATAAATTTATTATTATTGTGTAAGCATGGCGAAAGAAAATCGCGTTTACCAAAAAAAAAAAAAATACGTCAAGACATAGTTATTATTCGAGCAAATACTATACAGACCCAAGCGTGTACGGTGATTTTTCCACAGATTATTTCCGTCTCGTATGCGATAATATTACAATGAGCATAAATATCGTGAGCGCGTTTTGCTGGGATTAGAAATTACCGTTTAATCGTGATTTACGACCGCCTCCGGTAAAGTTTTTATCGTATTTTTTTTGTGTTCGCGTTTTGTGAAATGCGTTTCTTACAACGGTGCAATGTGTACATTATATTTTATTCCCTTGTAACGTGGTCGGTTTGTTCTCAAAAACGGCCCCCGGTCGGTGTAAGGCATCTACCACACTTGGTAAAAAACTTTACACAGTTTTGGGAAGTAAAACACAACGACAAATATGCACTATTAAATCTTAAATATCGTAGAATAATATCAGAATTGTTATTATGCTTAAATTAGTTTAAATAATATGTAATAAGAAGAATGTATCTATGTCCCAACATAATTTACTATTTATAACGTGGCATATACACTACGCTATGCTTGTTATTCACTGTGTTTTATACCCAACTTTGGGCTTAATTCTTGTTTAGATATCAACCTTCCAGATCTGCAGCTGGACTTGGTTGTAAGCTCGATGAGTACTTGCAGAAATTTAATTGATAATCTAGTTGTATGGGCTCTATAATGTTTAATGTTTGAAATCTCTATTATAATTTGAATAAAACAGGTCAAATGCAAAGAGAATATTATAGTTCCTATCCTTTCGACTATACAACCATTATATAACGTAAAATTGTATGGCCAATTATATATATTTTTGTATGTATAATAGTTTACACGCAATATACAGTTTATGTAGGCTCCAACGATCGAACGAGAGGCACGACAATAAAACGTAATTGCTGTATAGTTATAGGTAAAAAAAAAAAAAAAGAATTTCGTATAATATTAGCACACTAGTAGATACATTTGAAAAAAAAGATTATTTTTGTCCATATTATTTCCTTTTATATCGAAAATTCAGTTAAATGTACTTTGAAAGCATTAAACATTTTAGTGTGTCTTTGATTTATAATAATATATATTTTATTGATAAAGTGGGGAAAAACTTTTTTTGGGCGTTTTGACTTTTGACGGGTGCGTGTACGATGTTAACCTCGTCACGCTGTATATAATATAAATAAGTGTAGGATTAGGAGTACAATAGTTAACACACATATACACACACAAAATAATAAAGTCACTCGACATCATCACACAATATACAAAATTACAGTCTTGTCTAGTTGCCGTATAAGGGAGCCAAGTATTTCAATATACGACCTCCACCCCGATTGCTCCTTAATTAATGACAACAATTTAGTTTTAATAATTATTTATGTAAAACATAAGCTAACGGCAAACACTCATGTCACGTACGCGAGCACTACAGAAATCCAACGGAAATTCCAGCATCATAATAATTGTTTTTCTGTTTAAATTATTAAATAAAACATTTTTATTATTTAATAATAAT
>VUJU01001373.1:8667-59018 GCA_009835225.1 Aphis craccivora | reverse complement strand
CGCCTATTTCACATGTTAGGTATACAATATTATATTGGCGCTTATATCCTATTTATTTTGGCGCAAATGATAGGTCATTTTTGTGCCTTTGGCGCTTTTGTCATATACCTATTTAGACATGAGTATTATAGTAAAAAAAAAAGAAACTAGAATAGGCACTTACATAAAATGTATTTAACTATTTGAGTATTAACAAACATTTTAGCATTATAAAACATTAAATCACAATGTGTCTTGCTATTCAATTATTACCCAAGATCACTGAATCTTTGTTGTAAATCGATATAATTTCTCACCATTAGCCATTATAAAATAGTATTGAACAATACCCAATGGTTCGCATTGCGTAATGATTTCGTTCAAAAAGTAACAAATGTCAAACAAAGTAGAACATGGGAAAAATAATGAAGTAGGAACATTTAAAAAAAACTACAGTGTGCCTACAAAATGCTTAGAACAAGAGAGTTTATTTAAACACCGTTAAAATCAAAACAATACTTATAATAATCTAGTCACAATTTGAACAATTAAAGTAATAGTTCAATTAATTAATTTAATTACCCTTATTTAAACCATTTTAACTGGTTGACATAATTTCAAATTAAATTGGATTAATAGCTTAGTTAATAATTATTAATAAGTTAATATAAGATAAGGAAATATTGTTATACCTATTTAATCTGTTTCGAATTAACATAGAACATAAAATAAATGTGTTATGATATTAAAATAATAATAAATCATATTACCAGAAAAAATATTATAATAAAAAACATTATAAAATTAATATGTTCATAGTTTTACTTTTAAATTATAATCCATTACGCTTTTGAATATTGTAAAATAATAAAATATTACATTAAACATAAAACAACTATCGACAATTTGATTTATAAGCATATTTTGACAATAGGATTCTGCAATAATAATATATAATAGAAAAATTAATTTTTTATTATTAGTTACTAATAACTAATAATATTATAGTTGATAAACATAAAATATAAATCTCACAAGACTAAGCAATATACACAATTATATACGAATAAACTATATAAATAGTTACATTACAACAAGCTATTTTCTTTAGAGTAGTTATACCTACTATATATTTGCTATCAGCTTATTCATTTGAATAAACACATTGATATTATATATTAATTAAATAAGTAAGTATTTAATAATAATACAATTAAATAGGAAATCCTTAATAAAAAGAATGAGTGGCAATTTCAATGACGAAATTAAGAATTATTAAATTACATCATAGGTAGTGGTTAAATAATGTCATTAAACATGAATCATAAATGCTTACTACAAAGGTTCTAACCTTATTAGTTATATGAGCGCAGATAGTTTTTAAAAATAAATCAATGCATGACAGTTAATTGAAATAAAGTAGGTGTTTGATATTCATGTGATTTAAAAATCGAAAAAAAAAAATAAGAAAAAACGAAAATGTTCAATCAAATCAAATATTTGATATAATCGGTTTTATTTTTTTCGATTTTTTTATGTAACTTAATTAATTATTGCAGATACTTGAAATAATGTTCATAAAATGTTGATAGGTATTATCATTTTTTATTGAAAACACATTTTTTTTTTTTTTAACATTCCTTTCTGTATCTAAGTTTTGAATATTTAATACAGGAAACTTCATAAGTAGTATCTACATACTAAAATCATAAAATCTAAAAAATTTACCTATTTAGATAATATTTTTTAAAGACATTTTAAGTTCCAATTTGGTAAAAATTATTGATTTGAACAATTAACAACGATATGTTAATTTTTTTTTTATAATTTAAAAACATTATTTGTAGGAACTAAAAATGTTATGTATTGTATATTATTATGAATTTTACTATACAATGATACATTATTGAATTAAAATTTAACAGATTCATTCAACACCAAATGTACAACAGAACGGCACCTACTAAAATACATTTTTTAATATTTAAATACTTTAATACCTATGCCTCTAATCTACACCAGTCTGCTAAAATAAACAGACAGTAAGCTAATTGGAACACTAAAATTGATCTATTTTTTGTGGATCTTGTTTTTGTTTTTTTCGAATATTAAAACATTACCAATTTTTTAGAAGATATTTTTAATATAAATATAATATCTTTATAAACAACAATAAATACAACTGTTAAGTAAATTCAATAGTTCGAATTATACAAAATAAAGATTAGCCAAACATTAGAAATTTAACTTAATTTAGAAGTCTTTAATTTTTAAACCCTAGGAAGTAGGTTAGAAACGTATTTACAAATAAACTAGAAAATACAGCTACCTAATACAAATCTATAAATATTAACTTATGGGTATTGCAGATAACAAATTACTCAAATTCAATTATAAATAGTCTTGTATTAATAATATATTAGATATTTTAATATTTATAATAAATTAAAGTTTTGGAAAAAGTCGTTTCATAAATTTAGTAAGAATTTTAAATAGTAGTTGTTTATTATTATAGATATATAAGCATGGTTTATTTTATAATTAAGGTTACTTCAGTCACATCAAATCAACGCTGCACAATAGTTTCTCCGTACATACAAGTCTAATGATTTTCTTATTATTGAAAAATATCAACATAACATAAATTGTTTACAAACAACGATTTACAAACAATAAACTGTGTTGATCCAATAAAATATTATTGGGTTTTTAAAAATATTCTTATCATGAACTATATAATAAAGTTTAAAAATGTAAAAACTTTAAAAAGATAACATTACGTAAAGAATAAATACCAAATAAAATAAAAAAAATATAAATAAGTAGTTATATTTAAAGTTAAACCTGTTTAAAAATGTTTTTTTTCAAAAGCACATAGTATGTTTTCTTCTGTTATAAACAAGTGACTGTGTACGTAATACATTTTGTATTCACAAACAAATTATCATATCTACGTACTATGACGAACATATTATATTAATATATTATAGCTACCAGGTATATATTATATATATATATAAGATATTTTCTATTAATAAATACATTTATTTATCGCTAATGAATACAACGTATTTTATATCCGTTATACAAATTGTATATATAAAACATTCAAATATATGTAACATTATTTTAAATGTAACAACTTATAACAGACTATAATTTAATTTATAATGATAAAATAACAATTTAAAAAATTAAATTCATAGGTAATAATATATATAATGTACATTTTCCATAAATTAACTGCAATGTACATTTTTAATTTCTTATTTTAAACCTAAATACTTTTTAGAATACAACAATACATACAAATTTAATTTTTAAAAAATCTAAACTTTAAATACTATTATAACAAATAGTTTAAAATTTGATTTTTATAGACCGAAATACTCCATATTCTATTCTGATTTGAAATATTAAATTAAAAATGATGTAGAAAAATGTTTTCATTCAATCTTAAAAAAATATTATACAAATATTACAAAATTATTGTTTTATAACGACTTAAAATTACTTAGATAAAAGAAATATTTTCCATAACTTGTTTTCTGAAATAATAAACTTCTTGTAATAATTGGATCAAACAGTATTTAATAACTATTTTAAGATGATCACAATTAAATTTTAGGTTATTAAACCACTCTTACTTCAACTGTTATTTTTTAATAATTTTTAGATTTATTTGTTTGTTTATCTTTATTTCATCAAGTAAATAAAATATGCCTAGATATTATTAAAACCACAAGCTAATATTTTAATGCATAAACTTTAAGTTTATAATTATTAAAACATTATTATTTTCGAAAACTTAGAGTAATTTATCATTTCACAAATGTTGGCAAGACTTCATATTTCGAATATCAAAAGTTTGACAGAAAATATGTGTGGATTGATTCCAGAAAATGAGTATTTCAACTTTGATAGATAAATGTTTATGATAGAATAAAGAACGATGATTAAAATAAACACGGGTTTGTCATCGTTTAAGTACTTGTAAACAGTGGCTATAATATATTTCTTAAAATGTTCAATTGATTTCCCAGCGAACATCCGGTAATATTTAATACTTTTAATATTAGCTATCATGTATACCTATTATATATATTTATATTTTATATGCAACTAATAATAGTATGACCTAAAAGAAATAGTAAATAGTTTTTCATTTAAGAATTTATTGTAATATTAAAATATTATAAATTACAAGAAATTACTCATTTATATATCAAAAATAAAAATAAATACTTATCATGATAACTTATCAATCTATAATAAGAAAAAAATACATACAAACATAATTTCTTTTGGCAAAAACTTCAAAATACATTACACTATAATAATTTGGCTTTAACATTTTATAGGTCATGGTACCTATATTTAAAATGCAAAAATTAAATATTTTTTTTTCAAAATACAATAGAATTTTAATATTATTTTGTAACACAATTGTTGAAATAACAATTATTATTATTTATTAATCTTTTATAAGAAAATCTTATAGTAATATTTCGATATTTTAGATATAAAAAGGAAAATTTCAGTATTTTTAACTACAAAATAATTTGTAATTTAAAATGTTCACTCACCTCATCAAAATTTATCGCTTCTTTGAGAATTTAATAAAAATTTGTATCACTATAAAATACTCTAGAAATTGTATACAAAATCTTCAGTATTTAAAACTTTGAATCACAAAACTTAGATCTTCAATAAATGAATAGTTAAGAAGAACTGGAAGTGATCATGTTTGAAGAATCACTATGTATAAATATAATAGAGTCAATACAAACCATTCATCCCTCCAAAACACACAATGACGTCATAACAAACTATTGGGCACATCTGTCTGCCGCCAATTTCAGGACCAGAAGATTTAATATCGTTTAGGTATAGCAGTAATAATACAGGATAAAAAAGCAAAAAATGAAAAGAGAATACAAATAAGAAAAAAATCGTTTTTGAAACGAATTTAAAACTCTTATCTTTTCGAGGACATAAAAGTCAGCTGTTATTTTTCACACGAAATACAGACAGTAAAGAATAAAGAATCAAGTAAAGCAAAAAAATCAGTTAACATTATTATTATATATTATATACAATGAACCTACCTACATTTCACCTACAAAAATAGAATATTTGTATTTTTACATACCCAACAAAGGTTCTCGCTATTATAAATTATAAATTTTTATGCAACTAAAACTAGGATATTTACAAAATCCATGTTAAAATTGATATAAATATATTTATCATTAATTATTTATCAGCACTAATATAAGTAAGCAGTCAATAGCCAATAGATATTTAAAATAGATGGATGGTTAAAAATTATGCTAATTCGTAGCTAATATATCAGAATCATAATAATTAGGGCTAGGATAGTAAAGAATTTTTTTTATGATGTTCAGGATATAGTTTTTCAAACACAAAATGTGAATTTTACATTTATGAGTTCAAATAAATAATTTTTTTTTCATTTGTTTGCATTTTTGAGTTTCAGATTTTTTAAATTTTATTGAAATCTAGATAATTATTTTTATTTACACTCGTAACAAAAGTAAATAATATCGTAACTCAATATTATCATTATTATAAAGGTAGTTTATTAAATAAATACTGGCTATCGATAATAAAACCAATTATATAGTTAATACAACAAAAATCTTCGATACTGTAAGTTATCTTAATCATTGACTTTAGTGATAATTGTGTTAAGAGAACCTATGTGTATGATAATGGTAGGTATATCTTAACCTATTTGGTTAATTTTTTGTGTTTTAGGGGTGGATATATTTATTGAACATTTTTAATTTATTTAAGGGTAACTTTTAGGCCTTTTAGGTCATTATAATCCTAGCTATAAATTAATAATAGATTCAGAAAAAAATAACATTGCTTTATAAACATACTACTAAACTTCGATTAAATTCTTTGAAAAAAGTTAATTTTTCAATAACTATAACACCCTCAGCGAAATACTATACATGCATGAAAAAATATGGAATGTGTAAACCAAAAATATCAATAATTAATTATTTATATAGCTGTTATAATGAAACATAAATTATAATGACAAATATATGAGTATTAGAATGTCAGAAAAAGTACTTAACTAATAAAAATCACTTTATTCATTAAAAAAATAATACCAGGGTTAATTGGAGAGGTCGTAATTTACATACGATTGCCCACGCTCAGGCAGCGTGAACTTTCGAATCAATTTATTGTTAAATAGATGAAAATTGTCAAAAATACCATTTATTATTTAAAGTAGAATTAATTATTTTATTACCTGATATATTTATGATATGATATTCTGAGTTTACATTAATTTAAATAATATAAAATTATAGAATAAATATTTTAATTGAATTTAGACTAAATTAAATATGTTTACAAAATACTGAACTTATTTATACAAAAATATACTTTCATAAATTATTTAACACGTATTATAGTGTAAAATTATTTTTATATAGAATAATAGGTATTACTAAAATTGTTTTAAAGTTTGGAATTAGACAATGGTTTCATTAAAAAAAATATATATTTTTTTTTTTTTTCAATGTATAATACAAAATTTCACAAAAATCAATTGAATATTTAAGCAATATATATATATAATATATATTCACTATAGGTAGTACTTATATCGTGTATATTATAAAATGTAATATGATGTACATATTAATTATGCGTAATATTATTTTGGGAATTTTAATCACAAATCTTATTAAAATATAGATTAAATGTCTTTTAAATAACTTGTATTCAAAGAAATATATTCAATCATGAAAATATTTGAGTACATAAATTGTTTTATATTAATTTTAATTCAACTCTAGATTTTTAAAAGTTTTATTTTTATTTTACCAGATGATTCGTCAGAAATATAAATTTTTATCATTCATCGTTAAGCGTAATGGCCATGTTAATGTTAAAGATATTGAAATCGAAAACTGACTATAACATTAAGTATGAAAGCGCTCTAATAATCCGGAATCAGTTATTTAAGGCATACTGTCATCAAAGTCCATTACACACCCAAAATCCATTAGTTTACGCATTACAGAATTCGATGTTTGTGAGCCCTGTTAATGCTTGGCACATTTAGAAGCTTGTATGTATCGGCGTTACATAAATTGACGACAGCAACGGTAATCTCACGCACAACAGCAGGTATACACGACGTTAATTCAAACGCATACAAACACATATAACATTTGCATAGACTTGAGGGTTCAATGAATGAAATAAACTTAACTCTCCAAATAAAAACATCCGCATAAATAAATTTTAAGTATTTCCGTATTCTATGGATATTAAATATTAGCAGTTTTATACCCAAAAATAGTATTCAACAATAACAACTTAAAGCAATTTATATTATGTAGATATAACCTATATTATTATTTGTAATTTATTCTATTTATAAAATAACCAAATGTTAATCTAATAAATGAGCAATAATAGTATTAATAAATATTAAATAGTAATAAACTCTTAAATTAGAAAAACTGTAAAACTTAAAACAATTTCGTTAAGTATTTAAGACTTAAGTAAAAGTATTTGATTACATATATTCACTAATATAACAATATTTTCAATATTTTTCAAAATTTTCAAAAAAATGTCTATTATAATAATTCTGCATTTTTTTTAAATTATCATTTCATTATCTTATTTATAATTAAATTAAATTTTTTCAACGTTTAATTATTTTATATTTCATTAACATCCATTTATCTTTTAATTAAATTTAAATATTTCACAATTCAAATATAAGAATTGTTTTATATTATATTATTTTTATTTTTAGTATAAAATAAATTAAGTACCTAATTAAAAGTTCTAATGATACTAAAATTGGAAATGATTAATTACTACAATTACAGACTACATAATGTATTGTCTTGTGTAATTAAATAATTAAATAAGTAAAACTAATAGTGTTCAAAAAGTATTTTAAATACCTTCTAAATGGATATATCTGTATATAATATTATGTATTTAAATACAATTTCAAAAATATTTCTTACAAGACTGGCTTAAAATGTATTTTAAATACAAATTTATATATTGAAAAAGTATTTTAAAAAGTACACATTTAAGAATTTAAGACCAAAAGCGTATCTCACTTCTGTGTGTGAAAACAGTCCATATAAAACTGCACGTTTTATTTTGAGCGACTAATACCCATAATTATTCTTAATTATCGCAAAGTATGAAATATTTTTAACAAATCGTTATAAAAGAAAAGTTAAGATACACTGCAATATGGTGTAAACATAAATTATTATAATAATCAATTACTAAAATACAAATAATATAATAAATGTAATACTTTTAGAAATAATTATATCAACCTAAACCCTAATAATATTAGAAAATAAATTTATTTAATAGTTATATAAAAAAAAAATAATAATATAGACTGGTAAACCATCATATCTGCTGAGAATCGTTTTCATAATATACTTATACATTATACAACAATATAATATTATTGAATTTAAATTTATAACATCCATTACGTTAATACACTTGACACACACACATACCTACTATACCAAACAACGGTATTCACTTGTCTGCCTTTTTTTATTTTAATACCAATTATTGCTTGGGAATCTTGTAAAATAGTTTTAATATTAAATTGTTTTTTCCAAAATTAAAAAACAAATAAATTGCTCAGCCTTAAAATTGTTATAGGTAAGCGTTTTAATTAGATATTAGACATTTTAACTTAGCCAAAATTAAAAATGAATTTTAAAGAAAAAACGATTTTAGTTAATAAGTACCTAGTACCTAGGTAATCGTAAAAAATATTAATAATAGGGACTTAAAATAACTTTTCACCATTATATATATTATTATTTTTTTTATACATAATGACATTTTTAAATTATTGAGACTACTAAAATACATTTTTTATTTAACGCCAAAACGTGTTAATTAAATACATATCATATGTTTTTTTTAGTAAATACAGGACATTTTAATACACGTATATAATTTAATACAAATTAAAAACAACATTTTATAAACTAGTCAGTAAAAAATAAATGATAAAACACTTTAATTTTGCTAAAAGCATTATTAGATTATCATGACCAAACTTTGGCTAATTCTTTGCATGAAAATGGTTACTGAAAATACGCAACCGATTATGGTGTCACGCCACCAGCCAAGAGGTTAAATTTCCAACTAACTCAAGACCAAGGGTTCAAAAACTTTTGCCGATCAGTGATTACATTAAGTATGCGATGTTCATTAATTTATTTTTTACTTGTATTAGGTTATTAATGTTATTACTAATTAAATAATAAGAATAAAATATATGACATGCTTTAGACAGTTTAGACGATAGATAACAAAGTAGCACACTAACTTAAAACAAATTACAAACAAAATAAAACTACTATAGATATTATGTTCTAGAAAAACCTAAAACATAAATTTTCTATTAAGAGCTTCATTAATAATGTTGGTACATAATTGATTATAATTATAGACTTTTTTTCTAAAACCCATGTATAATATTAAGGTAATGGAGCTATACTTTTATTTGTTTATTTTTCGAAGAATCCGGTCCCTAAAGAAGATTTATGTGAATTTGAATTAATTGTCTAATATAGTTGTTGGTTTTTTGTTTGCACCAATACTATATAATACAACAGCTATTATTATTAGGATAAATTACGATATGAGTAGATGAACAACGTCACTTACCAGTAGGGGGATCTCAGTTACTGCATCAAAAAAAAATAAAGAATTCGAATCTAACTTCAAATGAGTAAATTTTCAAGTAAAAGAAAATTAGTATAAAAAATGAAATAGGCTTGAAATAGTATTTTAGATTTTAAAAGTAATTCACTGTGTCGAACTTCTAAACTATTCAAAAACCAAAAAGATAACTGTGCAATAGTTCTTAATTTGTAACAAGAAAAGACCTCTGAAAAAATATCAATTTGAATTGATTTAAAACTAACATTTAATTACTCAGTTCGATATTGTTTTTTGTATGCACATTGCATAATATAAAGAGAGATATAAATTCTAGTTAAATGTATTCACTTTTAAGACTTATATGTTACAAACTTTATTCCTCGGACTTTTGGAGTTCATCAAAACTGTATATTAACTTGGTAAAACGATGAAAATAATTCAACTGTTATACTATCCACACATATTATTATAAACACGAGTTTATATTATTACGTAAAAGTTTAATACAACTCTTAAAGTACCTACTTTACAACGCATGTTTCTAAAAAGTTCTGTTAATTTACAGATATACTTGTGAAATCCTGTTTCAGACATTTTAAATTTTCTGTGGTCTGTTATAGTTACTTTATTTTTTAAAAGCTAATAATACCTTATAAATTACAGTATAATATAAGTTATTTTTTAAAAACTATAATAATAAAATTAAAATAAAATATTTGTCTGGTTAAAAATAAATTAATTAATAAAAATTATGTCTTAACTTGATATATTATTCGTTCTTCTTTTAGGTAATTATTATTTTTTAATTGCATAAACTCATGAAGAAAATCCAATAACTCCAAATTATTTTTAAGGAAGTCAAATAGTCATTCATTTGCAAGTATTTATTTTATATTTTATATCGAAATGAACTACAGTTATTCAGTTTATAATCTAAGGATTGTAATATCTGCATTATATATTATAATAAAAACTTAAACATTTTGGACACTTAATAAAAAAAATATACCAAATTATTATTGCAATAAACGATTAGCAGATTTATATTTAAGTATAAAAGTTATTTACAAGTTACTTTAAGTAGCATAGATAATTTATTAACATTTAATAAAAAGGTATAAATAATGTATTCATATTTTTTTAATCTGTTATTAAATGGTTTAGTCCTTATATTTACAAGCATTTAGAAATAAGTAAAGTATTCATTACATTCATCAATCGTATGCTATATTGTTGACTTCAGCTGTTTTACTTTTTACACATCTACATAGAAATATTAGACGTGCTCGATTGCGCTTTATCCAATCCATTGATGAATCCATGTGGGACAACCGTAGTCATATTTCCCTACTAACATCACCAAACCAAGTTGCAGCATTCATAGATAACAGTTAACTACTTTTATAGGCTTAAAATTAGAGATATCTACCTACAGGCTATATTGCTATACTTATTTTTATTGTTTTCTCTCAATGAGGAGTAACCTGATGAAACAAACTACACCCAAACTGAGAAGCTCCAGAAGTTATAATTTATGAAATATAATATAATACAACAATGAGTGTATAACAGTATGTCTATAACAATCGACTTAATGTCTGTATAAACTATAAACTATAAATGTATAATATAATATACTCAATGTATATTTCACATTATATTTACGTGAATTTTCCATTACCAATGGATGTCCATAAACCTAAATAATATGAATGCGCCTAAATAAGTACCTAATTATATTTTTTTGATAACACATTTCAGTCGTATAGGTATAATTACGATCATACTGCGTTGTTTATTAGGCAGCCACCATCATCTGTATATTTTACCCTCAAAAACTCAAAACCAATATGGAATAACTGAATAATAGGTATATAAAACTTAAAAGTTTAAGCCCGCTACAGGAACATCATATGTAAATGAACGCTATGTGAACGATGAAAATAAAATAATTAATAATATAAACCATTTCACAAAAACGGTTTCATTGTTTTGATATTCCATTTGATACACTCATATTTTTATACATCTTTCACATAATATATACTATATCATTTTAAGGATTGTAAGGAAAAAATTATAAAGTAAATATGACTACATTTTCCATTAATCATACTTTTATCAAATTTATTAAATCTAATTTCTATGACTATTTTATGATAATATGATATATACAAATAGATTAGTTCGACAGCAACTCTGTATCCTTTTTATTCTTTCCTCCTGATAGAATAATTATACATAATATTGTAATAGCCCAGAAAGAAGAAGGATGATTAGAATGATAAGATATTAATACTCTTTACCTTACTTGGCTTACTTCTCATGTTCATTTAATACAAAATGCAATGTAATTTTAATTGCTCTTAAATATATTTTAGTCACTTAGGTAATATCAAAAAATGTTTGATGGTCTCAGATTCTAAATCAATTTTCCTCTTTTCCTTATTATAAAAGCATCACCGTTTATTTGTATTCATGATATTTTACAATAAATTGAACTCTGATGAGTTCCAAATCATACTGGAATTTTTGGCAATAAAGTAGTTGTTTTTCTTGCTAATCCTACACCTAACTCCACCAATTATAACACAAAATCACCTATTAGATAAATTTCGCCTTCCGACCTACTAAACAAATGCTCAAAATCAATTACAAACGTGCTTGGCAAAATATGTGGTCATCAGTTGCAACCAACTTTGTCATTATTCATTAGGCATACAATTTTAATATATGACTCCTGTAATTCTATCCCACTCGTGGTTTCATAAACAGCCCCTATCGTTGATTTTTCGAGACTCAGATTAGGACACAATTTACTTCCTTCTAATGTTTTTTACCTTTTCTTAAGTGACTCACCTCTTTGTACTCACTATTTTGAAGATCCTATATGCGACTTCACACACATTTTTATTATTAATATTGTTTTTAATATACCTATCTGTTAAAGTTTTTGGAATTTGCTAAATAAAATTCTTAATTTGTTCCTCATGTATTATTGTGTTTTTAGTTGTACTTTTTGTATAGAACCTATACCTATATTACTTATAACGGCCGTTTTTTGTTTTATTTGTTATTTTTATTTCTTATATACCTACCTACATAGTTATAATTGTTGAGCTGTATTAAATTAGATGTTGGAAGATATTAAAATATACATATCGAAAGATTTAGAATATTATACCTTTTAGGCTAAACGATTGAGAACACTTAAAATTAACAAAAAACTTACCACTGACCACCAAAAACAATACGATTGAAAACGAATTTACGTGCAACGTTGCATATCATTTATTTGGCTTTTGAAAAACTCAGTATACATATACAAAATAAATATTCTGGAAAAAAGTCATAATAATAATTATAATCGTATACAAATAAACGCATAATAATATGTTATATAAAATATGAATAAAAAATTTAAAATAAGCAGAACTTATAAAATTATGAAATTTATAAGTATAAAAATTAAATAAATATAATATTATGTAATGAAAACTTAATTACGTATATTATGTATAAAAAAAAATCATCGTGTCCTTACGTTTCCGAATAAAACGAAATTTATAACTGTCTAATAATATTAAGTCTTCAACTCGTTCACTTCTTATAATTTGAATTTCGTTATTTTTTATTTTCAAAGTAGTAGGTATATTATTAAGTAACGAATAGTTTGTGCGAGGACAGCAAGCTACACAACTGCAAATCTAATGTTACCTACCGTCAATCTCTTGTATTTGGTATTTAAGTTACCTACTATTGACATCCGGAAAATCTGATAAAAGTCCGATAAATATCAATAGATTATTGTGCTCATATCATATTATCGATCGATTAATTGGCAACGTTGGAAAAAATAAAAAAACATAAGCGTTCTCAACTGTGTTAGCAAAAATAACGTTCTCAATCGTATTTTACCGCCTTACCTATATATGATGAAAAAAAATATCCTAATATGTCTGGTCTCAGTGTCTTACCCCCTAAATGTGTGCGTATATATATAAAAATGAAGTGTAAAAAATTTTAAACCAATCGGTTAAGATTAACCCGTGCCGATTTGTAGTTTAAGTTTAAACTCCTTACATTTTTCGACGTTTAAGAAAAATTTTCACATTTCCGTAAATATTTTATTAACCATTAAAAATATCGATATTTTTCATATTATATATTTTAAAGTAAATTAAATTTCCTATAACTTTTATAATATTACATTTTTTAATATCTCCAATGGTTCGTGAAGTATGGACTCGACTTTAAAGTAAACTTTATTTTTGGAAATACGAGTACCAACATAATATAGTTACGATTGCTGATTGATTAGTAATAATAAACAATGTTATAGAATAATAACTTATAATTATGTGTATAATTTATAAATATATTTAAAAAATGTATAAGCAATACAAATACAGGACGACATACAATGATGTGACATTGTCAAAAGTGAAACTAACGACGTTTTTTCATGTAAATAATATACAATCAGGAGACACAGTACCTATATAGTACCTGCAACTGGTTTCCGCATCTCACGCCGCGCCGTGCTTCATATAACATATTTATTTCGATTTCGTACAGACGCTTAAGCAACGACGCATCGTTTGAAAAAATTTGATTATTTTGTTCCTATTTTTTCTAGAACTATTACCTCAGCTACACTTAATGCAAATTAGAATCATTGAAACAGTTTTATTTTTTATACACTATGCGTCTATGCCAATGCCTATGTGTACTTACTGCGATTAGGTTCGCAGCCGGTATAGAAGGCGAACGAAACTAATATTGTAAAGACAAATGTCATAGTCGAAATAAGTATGGGTGGTACCAAGTAATCTATACACAAGCCTAGGAATATAAGCATGGCTTTCAGAAATAAAAGTACAAATAATTTATTGCAAAAACTGTTAAAATTCATACAATCGAGAGGGAAGAGATTATTGGTATGAAATACTCATTAATCATTATTAAAAATACAAAAAAATTACATAATATCTTAAAGTATAGGTAGTATAAAATATTAAATATACTCAAGAGTTGATGTTATAATAAACTTATTACCTAGTAATTATTATTCAGTCGATCCTTATTCCTTATAAGTCCTTTATCACCCCGTATCTTTGCGAGACCATTGCATACCCAAAGTTACACCAATATATTTAAGTTCCATTTTTTTAACAGTACTTAAATAAAAATCAAAAAAAAGAAATAAATAAATAAAACTGAATCCAATTTTCCTATCTACATACTTTAAAAGGTTTTTTTTTTTTTAAATAGATACCTACCTACCTATCTATGTGTTTAACTAATATATAGTTTATTAATTTTCAAAGGATGTGGCTGAGCACTTCTGGACGCAATTCGTAGGTACAATATAAGTATACAGCGACCAAACCTACGGCATGCAGTAAATGGTAGTTTAATACAATTTTTATTTTTTAAATATTTTAAAGATATTATTATATAATCTATTAATGTTTTTTGAGTACCTACTATATTATCAATTATGTTGGTAAAATTACCCTTAAAATTATGATAAACTAAATATTTCCTAAATAGATATAATTATCAAAAATTCTTAGATACTCAGTTTATAAATATATAAAAGCTAGGTAAGTATAATTCGAAGTATAATTTTAGAACTTTTTATTCTCCTACAAGATAAGCTTACTTCTCAAATGTATTTTAAACATTTTCAATACATTCAAAAACGTTCTAAAGATATTTAAAAAATATATTAGTATAATAATTAAAGTATACCTAACTATTTAGTTATTAAAATAATACATAATATAAAATATATATACAATGTTGAGTTCACGTAAGCTTAAAATTATAATTTGTTATGAAAATATCAAATTATTATTTTTTGTTCTTATTAAAAATATAGAAACAAAAATTAGTAGGCAACTGTATAAAAATATAATACAATAAGTAATTATGTTAAAATAATTTTTAATTAGACAAGACAGTATAAAGGGAGAGAGCATCCATTGACACTACTTCGAAAAATATTATTTATAAATTATAACTATGATATAACTATAATATATGGGGTAGAATTCTGAAATTAGTATAAAACTTTAAACATGATATAAAAATGGTAATACCGAAAAATTTGTCCAAGTAAAACATTAATTAAATTGTAAAATTTAATTATATTGGACGGAGGTACCTAGAATATATTATTATAAATATACACGTAGCTCTATGCTGTAATGTAGGTACCTAATATATAATTTATTATTAACGTATAAGTACCTACGCTTTGTATGGTAAAATAAATTTGAAAAATGTTACCTGTCACTGTGAACATTTTTAAATTCCTTTTAGAGTTCGTCCATGCTGCCATCGTGAACGAAAAAATATAAGACAAATCAAGAAATATCGATACAATAATTATTGAGAGGTATACGCAGATGAAATAAATAAACTAAATCTCAACTATTAGAAAACTTCTATCCGTTGCACATGTTACGAAATGGATTACGTTGTAAGTTTCATTTTGAAAAAGAAAATAACTTAATTCGTGGCTAGGTAAAAAAAAAAGAAAACCCAGAAAAGAACTGTCCTTTCCGGAAGAGCACACTGGCACGCGGCGCGTTCAGACGAAAACTGAACGTGCTTAAATCTCTGGTAGCCCGCGCGCGCGGTATCTGCCGCCGGTTTAGCACGCACGCGGTCGTGGTCGGGCGACTGGTGATTGGTGAATTCAGTTGGTTACCTAAAGATAACAGGCGACTACGCTACGTGTGATAATGTATTCGTTGTTGATGTGCTGGTCGAACATGATAGTAATATACTAATATAGTATCATCATTCATCATAAACAATCTAAATAATATGTAATGTAATGATCATATTATAGTATTTTATATTATATTAGTGTTTGTGTCTAACAAAATTAAGCTTATTATAATAGTATACTCTAACTAAAACTTTTCAATAATTACTATTAGCATTATTATACTTAGTGGCGTTCTGACATTATTTTTTTAAAGTTGATAAGGGTCGAAGACGCTCACATTATGGACGGCCAATTGATAGATTTACTGTTTCCAGACGGAATACCAGGTAATTAGAATAAACGACACTGATATAATGGAACGGTAGGTAGGTAGTTAGGTAGGTTATTATAAGATATGAAGTTAGTCGTAATTATTCCGCTGTTAGAATCTGAGAATACCTACCAATTATCTATACTTTTCAGTCTCGATTTTTTAACTAGTGATGTACTGAAAGAAAATTTAAGAAAAATGATTTAATATGAAAACAAACCCATAGCCCAACCTACTACATATACCTAAACTTCTTAACTTACTGTTTATGCTGTTGATTGTATTTTATACTTTATATTAAAGTAAATTTGTATTTCTCATTATTTTAGATGATTTAAAAGCTGATCCAAACATTAAAAATTATTTAGATCATCTTGGAAAATGCACTGCAGAAGAATTAAGTACGTACTCATAATATGAGTTGGTTATAGCTCATAGTATGTTTTATATGTTACAATTAAATTTATATATTTTTTAGGTAAAGAACATAAGTCATTAGAAGATAAAAATGCTATCATTGTTAAAATGGTTAAAGATTTAGCATTAAATAACTATAAAACATTTGTTAAGACTTCACATTGTTATGAATCAGTTTATAATAAATTTGATGAAACACAACATAAAACTATCACATTAGATAATTATTTATTAAAACTTAAAACGGAATGTCAAGAAATGTTACATCAGTGGGCAGATGTTAAAGAAAAACGCCACCGTAATACTTTAGCTATGGTTTGGAACTCCCGTATTATGCATCATGCTCTTGAACTTCCACAGCTCATGCTCTCCTGCATTCAAAATAAACTGTATGAAGAAGCACTAAAACTTGCAAATCATGCTAAACATTTACCCAACAATATACCCACTGTGAAGGTTAGTACTAATAAACAATATAAAATTGAATTGCATCAATTTATTTTATATAATCTTAGTTGTTACATGATGAAGTAGAAAAGCATCGCTTAACTTTGATGTCAGCACTTTGTCAAGAATTAAGAACTGATATAGAATTACCATTTTGTATGCGTATTGTAAGACTATTAAGAACATTAAACCTTATAAATGAAGAACAATTGGCTGTAAAGTTTTTACAGACTAGAAATGCATGGTTTAATTCTAAATTAGAAAATATTCCTGATGAGAGCAGTAAGTAGATTTTTTTCAATATTTTGTGTTGACATGTTAAAAAAGATATAATATCATTTTATATTTATAGATAGCCAACATCTATTAGAAACTATTGAGGTATCACGATCTTGTCTTTCAAATATAGCTACACAATACAACTTAATTTTTTGCTCTGAAGATAACTCTTCTGATACTGGATCGTCAAAACTACAGTTCTATTATTCTTGGACCAATCAAAAGGTTTCAGTTATTAGTATATAAAAAAATGTTGAATAGGATGTTATATTATGATTTATTTCATTAACATATTATACATATGCATTTTTTAGGTATGTCAATTTATTAGTATACTTAAAAAAGACCTTCCAAGCTGCCGACCATCATCACTAGAGACAATTTTCACACAATGTATGTACTTTGGGCAATCATTGGGACATATTGGAGCTGATTTCAGAGGTCTCATAGCACCTGTGTTTATCAATGTAACTGTAAAAAGATTTTCAGACTTATTAAAAATGACAGAAATTACTTGGCTAACAGATTTACAAACATTTTTAAAAACCAATATTAAGAATGTTGGAATGAACCAAACTCACGATGAAGTAAGACTTCTAAATTCCTAGTATATTTTTATTAAATATCTAAATGTAAATTTTATTAGGTAGACGATATACCATCACCTGTATTTGAATATTATCCTTTGGCAAAATTTTGTAATGGTGTAATGAGTGCTCTCAATGACCTAGGAGAGTATGCTCCATATGCAGCTGCTGATGAAATTACCAAATGTTTACATACCACATTACATAATGCATCTTGTGCATTATTTTCTATGTATTACCAAGATGATTTCAAAAACTATGATGAAGTAAAGATTGTTAATTATATTATTATGATTTAATGTAAATTAAAGTAATAATAAATTGCCTACATTCATTTATTAATCAAATTAACTAATTCCATTTTGCTATCACTGTAAATTAATAGATATTAATAGATAAATTATTTTCAAGACGTTTGAAATAAGCAATTTAAACAAAGTGTTTCTTATTTATAATATTTTTATATATTATATATTCTTATAATATTTTTGTATAAATCAACAAAATTCAATAAATATTTATGATGAATTAAATTACATTATTTTTACACAAAGTTTGACATTCTAATATAAATATACAGTTAAATTAAGTTACACTCAAATCATGCTCCCTATGTATTTCTAAAGCTATTTTTGAAAATATAATAGATGAATGTCAGTCATTTTGATTTTACCCTAATAAGTTATAATGATGATTGAAATAATAAATAATATTACCTTGATAAAAGTTTTAACATATTTATGATTTATAGAGTGACAAAAAAATATTTGGACAACTCTGCATTTGTTTTTCAACTGATGTTGTTCCATATGTACAGAGATGCTTACATAAAGTATATGAACCAGCTAGTATAGCAGCTTTCATTGGAGTTACTACAACATCACTACAAAAAGAGGTAATTTTTATTATATTTTACAATTGCTAATATAATAATTTATTTAAATATTGTTTAACTGAGTGTACATTTCGATGGTCATTTTATCATATGCGCTCTATCGCTGTTTACAGGCTACCTATAATTACTGTTAACTTATGAGTTATGATATACACTCTACTTAGCTATTTATATTTTTATTGTCATGACTTAATAGTAATAAAGATTAGCACTGTTTCTCTGCATGCTATAATTTTTAATCATATATTTAATTATTGGTTAACAAATAACAATACTTGGGGTTCACTTACAGTATTTTACTGACATATTTAACATTAAACACATTTCTTAGAGATGTGGAACAAGTATTTTAGGGTTTAGAAAAATTTTATTTCCGTGTTAAAGTCATTTATATTTTATTTATACTAAGAAACATCGATTAGCGAAAAAATACTCAAAAAATGATACATTTGAAACTGAGTATTTGGTGTTTTTAACTCGTACAAAAGATCATTAAATGCTTGCAAAATATCTGAAAATGCTGTACCAGTATGGAATTTTATTTTCAAAACCATTGTTATACATTTAATTTAATGGTGAAGTTATTGATGGGTTAATGTTTTGGTTTAAAACCAAATTGGTGGTGTGCAATGACTTCTGTTGCATTTAGATGGTTTATTAATCTAGTATAGGATGATTTTTTTTTTATATTTTTGAAACTAAAAATAAAATATATAATTTAATACATATTTAATGTGATTAAAATGCCTAAAGAAATTTTCCTATGTGAGTTTCCCGATAACTTTTATCTTAATTTTTAATTGTATGAAAATATTAACTATTGTATATTAAAGTAAAATTAATTACCTAATTAGAAGAATATTATTTTACCATTTAATTTTTAAATTAATTAATAATTTATGTATCTTTTTTACAGAATTTAACATACATAGATTCAGATATCATTAATGAACCTATCAAAGAATTATTGGATGAATTTGAAAATATTACTATACTGAATAACATATCAACAGATTAAACAACTATATGTTATAGCTTTAATTACATCTACAACTCTTTGATAATTTGAATAACTCTATACTTTAATTTATTTTGTTTATTGAATAAAAGTCATTTATAAAACTTATAGCCTATAAGTTTATTTTAAATAATCCTATAAAAAATAAATTATTTTTAATCAAATGTTAATTAACTTATAGTCTTTATTATTATTGTATAATTATCTTGTTGTTTATGTTTGTTTTAACTTATCTGTGAAAATAAAGTAATTTTTTAGTAAATTTATTTGATACCAAATCATGTATCTTTTGTCAATTGTCTTAGCGATGAAATTTGTATAAACAAATTTGAACTCTTAAGATCTTTTCCAATATATTTTAACCAATTACAATTTTTATTTTTTATCAACCCCATTCTTAGGCGTGCGCAGATTTTTGGTTCCGAGGGTGCACACTAAAAAGTAGGGCACGCAATAATTTTGAAAGCCATTATAGGTACAGCAAATATACATATAAAATACATTAAAAATATATATTTTTTTAACTTTTTTCATTGTAATAATTATTACATAACATAGATATATAAACTCTTAAAAATATATTTGAATTTTTCAAGATTTAAAATGTACACTTAATTAATAATAATTAGGGCCCTTGCTGTTTAGGGTGAAGAGTCTGGGGATGCCCTGCCTCCCCTGTGCTTACGTCTATGACCCCATTATTCTCTGTAACCTTTGGTTAGAGTAATCTTTAATTAGAACCAAATATTCCTATAATTATTGAACTTTTTATAGTATCAAATATTAATTATTAAAAAGTGAAAAAGTTAATCTTATGTAAGTTATAAGCTAGTGATGTCTTACCCGTGGCCTATGTACAATTTTTAAGTTAAACTAAATATATGAAATAACAATTATTTTTTGTATACTTAAATTCTATGTTTTTATGCTTATATTTTTGGTGGCCTATTGAAAAAAAAGGTTGAACATCACTTGATCAAATAGAAAATTATTTACAAATAGTAAAGAGAACTAGGTACCTATTTAATATGTCAATTATGACAGGAGCATTATCATAACTCATAACACAATATTACAAACTACATATACACTAACAGAATTTTATTAAGCTTATAAATATAAAAAGTAAAAAAAACTTTATTATTGCATTTACATAATATTTTCTATGTTACCTAAATTAAATTATTTAAAAGCATTGTAAAGTACTTATTAAATTCCCTGAATAAATTCATTCTTTTTTTCAATTTTAAATAAGGTTTTAAATGCTGTTTTGTTAACCTAACCATATTTTTGGTTTTAAAATGACATAGTTATTTCATATTACAAGTTTCGGCTGGTAGGATTTTTTTTTTTTTTTTTTGTAGATACTAATTGCCACTTACATAGTATCATGAAATAACAATTATGCTGAACGATAACGTTACCTGGAACTCATAGCATGACATTTTGATATATTTGTTTTTTTTTTCATACAAAATATTATATATATATATGTATAAATACATATTTTTGACTCCATTCATTAATATTCTTTAATAGGTTTCTTAAAATTTTCTTGTACATGTAGGCGATCTACTAATGTATTTAATTTTTAAATTATTATAGTATTTCCCTTTTCTACCCTTAACCATATTTTAATGTAGACCGTTTTAAAACGTATTATTTTGTAAATAAAATAAAAAATACCTAATCTAGATTTAAGTAAGTTTTATTAAAACACAAGGACCCTTGAGTCTTGACAATTATAACTACAGTTAACGGCATTGCTATCTATCGGCAAAAATAAGCAACAGCCGTTTCATTGATACTTGTAAAAAAGTTCAAAACTACGACTATAGATAGCGCTGCCATTATCATCTGAATGAAAAATTAATATTCTATTTTCCAGCATCTGACCACATGCGACTTTATTCAGTTTATTCCAAAACTTCAAACACAATAATCAGAAACGAGTAACAAATAAAAATTGTATATTTTTATACAATCGTTATTTTTTGGAAAAAACTGCATTTATTTTGTTGTTTTAATTTAAAAGACTAATAATATTTTTCACAACAAAATTAAGATTATAAATTTCATAATTTTAAAGTTTTTCTTTTTACCTGCGATTTGTAAAGAACAAAATCGACTCGTGTATTTTTGTTTTTAACTTATATTAATTTTAAAGAATCAAAAATTTAAGTTCATTAAAAATAAAATATCGAGTTCATGAAAAATATTGTGAGCAGTGGTATGGTATGGTACCTATGGTATAAATAGTATAATATACATTACCAGAGAATGGGGATTAGACAAAAACTAAGATTATTTTAAGTTATTGTTGAAGTTTATATTTTATAGCTTTTGGTTGTGATGTATTTACTATTTCGATCGTTTTGATGGAATCTGATAAGTTTTTTATGATACCCTAAAAGACTAAAAACAAATACACAAGCAAAAATTACTGGCATATACTGGTATAAAACTAAGCGGTATAAGTTCAAGAAAACTAACAAAAAATGCACAATTTAAGTTCCTAAATTGAACAATTATTTTATGACGAAGGAATCTAAAAATTTGTCAAGTATGTATATTGTATAAGTGTTGCAAATTTTTAGTTTTCGTATCCTCGATATATTTATTTTCAACGGTGTAGTATTAAAATTATACACATCTGGCGTTAAAACTTAATATGTACTTTTAATTATAACTATAGGCAATAGGCACCCAATAAAAATATTATACAAGAGTCCCACTTTGGACGAAGATTCTGTAAAGTGAAGCAAGTACAGACGTTTAGGTTATCTTTGTACACTCTAATCTCTTTTTGCTAATTGATAAAAATATGATAATATCATAGTTTTTACAACAATTGAGTCGAATTTAGTAGGTAATATTAAAAATATTTATCTTTTAACGACACTATAATATCATTAAACTTTAAACCGTTTGACTTAAGTGGCTAAATTGTATACATTTATTCTGAAATTCATATGACGAAATAAGGTCTATCGTCTATCAACAATTATTTTTACTTTTTATTCACATCAATGACACAATTATAGTGAAACGGCGTAGTGTATATGATATTTAGGGGCATTAATGCATTTGTGAGCAATTTTTTTTCGGTTCCTCGTTACGAGTTAGGTACTACATCAATGATTAATAATCATTATACATTTATACAATAATATTGTATTACGACTGTAATATATTAATTAATATATTTTATTTGCTCACAGAAATTATTATCCTAGTATATTTTTATCATTTTTCACATTTTAATTCTTTTTTAATTATTACCTATTATTTGTTTATAATTTTGTAATCTGGAAATTGTATTGATTAATTCATCTTAGTTCTAGTTTTTGGCAAACGATGGATAATAGTTTAATATAAAAATCACAAAAATCAAGTTATTATTAGACATTTTCGTTACTATAGATGAGTACCGATTACAATTTTTTAACACGATTTCACTTTACCTATGTATTATTTATTAGGTATACAATTTTCCAATTAATAATTGTCATTTTTAATTAGACATTATGACAATGCAAATGCATTTAAACATACATTATAATACATTAATACAACTGGACTTTGAAGTCTTACATTATAGGTAACGTATGATTTATCTACACATAAGTATTTAATTTATACACAGGCATAGGTAAGTATTAGTAGGTTAAACATCATTACAGACAAATATTACCTAGAACGCTAGAGGTGTAAAAATTACATATATAATACAATGCTAATTTATTTTACACAACCATTTAGATCGCGACATCGACTCATCATGCATGTTTATGATAATCTATAGGGTCTTCTCGTGATATTAAATTTCGTGTATTGGCGTATTGTTCTTATTTGTTAACTAGGAATAATTACAAAAATTATAATAAATTATTCAATTATATAATTGATAGGTACTTACCTATTTATTTTGAAATCAAACAGTTGTTGGGTCAAAAGTAAAAAAAAAAATGTCCTTGGTCAGTTGATCTACAGAGCTCGGGTTTCTCTTTAACCAACTCTTCGGTATTAATTTATTTTAAATTTTATTTTAAACATAATCCATTTTCAATTCTATATGGTAGGTAATGTTTATATTTTATCGTAGTGCAACTATACCTAATTACCTACCTATTTGGTGTTAATTCAAATTTAAAGTTTAATCTCATCGTTCAAAATATTGGACTAAATTACAATTATTTAATGACAAATAAAATTTAGTATCATTAATAAAGGTATGTTATTTTTTAAAACCATTGCTATTAATTTTATAAAAATCACATTTGCAGAGGACTAATTAATCATCATGTAAATCAATGAATTTAAAATTCCAGCAGTGGCGTCATTTGGGGGGGGACAAGGTGGGAATTTGCCCCTGTCTAATTTTAAAAGCAGTCCGATGGGCCGGTGTCCGGTGGTTGCCATTGAACCATTATTATATATTTAATTAATCCAAAAACATGACTATATAAAATGTATAATATTTTCTTAAAATATTATACAGTGTACAAAGAAATTATTGTCGTAATGATAAATTTTTAATTATTAATTTAGATGGAATATATTTATATTTAGACGTATGCGGGTTCATGCATGCATGGATATTGGATATGTGTGTGTGTGCATTTTAAAGGAAAAGAAACAACAATAATAATAACTAATATCATAATCTCCGTATGGTTTTATTTCTAAAATCTAAAATTAGTACAAATTCTAAAAAAAATCGATCGTGAGCCATTCTGCACTCTTATTAATCATTTGTTTTAGACTTCAGTAATTAGTTAGCTAGAAATGGTAATTTGATAAAAGTATAAGTATAGATATTTCGTTGCGAGCGGTTTTTTTTTACCCATTTATAGGCCGTTCAAAAATTTGCCCCCTTCTACCGAAAACTGAAATGACGCCACTGAATTCCAGAGTTTATCTATAATGTTTTTAGATCTTTTTATAAAATATGACACACCAAAGATAGGTCATTACAGAGGCATATTTACTATTTAGCTCTTCCTCCAGGAGGAGGGCGAAATTTGAACTCAAATCATGGGTACTTATAAAAGTACATGTCTATAAACGACAGTGTACATATCTATAAATAAATTGGGCGAAATTGGCAGTTCAACATTTTTCGATCGTTTCATTTGCTTAAAATTTTAATAATTGATTTCTACCCACTTTCATAATCCATAATAACATTAGTTATTGTAAACAACATCAACAATAATATAACAAACAAAATAACTTGACATACATATAAATATAAAAGAAATAATGATCACATTATATAATATTAGATAGTTTTAAAATAAAGTTATGTGATAATATAATAATAATCTTAAAATGAATATATAATAATAAAACAAGAATACAAATTTAAATATTTAAATAACAAAATCTAATAATTTTCTGTTTGTCTTTGAAAATTTCTCTATTACTTTTATAGTGTCGATAAGTATATTTCAATGAATATTCAATAAAGTCAAACCTGTAAGTTTTTTCTGGGACATTTGACTTCTCAGCAATGTTTTTAACCTAATGTAACATTGAACATTTTTCAGAAAGCAGTAAGCAAACAGCTAAAGGAGTCATGTTTAGTGCAAAGCAAAAAAGTTGGACAAATTCATAAAAATATCAAATAAAAATTAAATAAATTAAATATCTAAATCAGACAATCTGGATAAATAAATAGGTACTGAATAGCGAAAATTAAATTAATATGATAGTAATTTTAACCAGTAAAGTTAGATCATAAATAATAAATAGTTGTAAAAAAAACCTTAACTAATTTTGGTAATTTTGTTCTTGCCCATCCACAATCGTAACAACAGAATGATTTATTCAATTTTAACAATTTCTTAACATCGATGTCACAGTCATACAGCCTATACCAGCCGCGTCTATCTTAGTCCGTTATCGATGTTTTATTAATTGATAACAGGTTTTCAACAACTATTATCAATTTCCATTATTATATTATATAAAAAAAATATGCTCTATATTTTAATTTTTTGATTCATTGATTAAGATATAATTATTAATTATAATAAAATAAGAAAGCACCTATACATGAATCACATTCAAAAATGTCCAAGGGGGTGATTGCCCCTATCGCCCCCCCCTAAAATACTCCCCTGGGTCATTATAGCTCATAAGTAGTTACCTATATACTTATTTGAAAACAAATAATTTATAATATAATATTGGTACCTATTTGACTACCTTAGTTTAATCTCTAAACATTTTTAGAATTGCTAATATTGTTATTAGAGTTAAGATGTAACTTATAAATATTATTTTAGATAGGTACCTACTATAAATATTTTAAATATTTTTTTCTATAATTGTTAGTAATGTTTGTGTGCACTGTAATACTTACCTATGAATCTTCTATTTTAAAAATATTCAATAAAATACACAAGTGCGGACAAGTCATTGATCCGTTCGGATATATCAATTTCCTGCATGACCTTTAAGTATTTAAAATTCACTTTTTATTCATTTACCTATCTACTATGCAGATAGTTGGTAAGTAACTACAATACCTACTTAAAATAGCTGTAGAGTGTAGGTATGTATAAAATATAAATATTAAGTCATAGTCCATTTAAAAATGTACCGTCCATCATTTGAGTGAAGGTTCATTTTTATTTTGTTTTTAAATAATTGTAACTATGATTGTGTATACTATCCAAATAACAACAGTTGTATAACATTTTTGTATTTATACATTTGGAATATAAAAGATTAAAAGTAAGTGTTATTCCATTTTATTTTTATTCACATTTGTTTTAAGATCAAAGTAAATAGATGCAGTGCATTAAAAATCTAGTATAAAATAAATATTCTAAATATTATATTATAGGTGTAGCCGTGTAGGTATATCTATTTTTAATTAAACATTATAGTTTTTTATTGAATCATTTATTTTAAATTTCTAAATAATAAGTACCTAATCACATCAATTGTTTGATTGTTAAAATTAATATACCTATTCAATAATATTGTTTTTTTTAAGTATACCTACATTAATGTATATTAAAATTTACAAGTATAAGTACCTACCTAGTATGAACTATCTATGAAATATATTCATAATTATAACAATATATCTACAGTCAGTAACTATTATAGTATTATCTATATACATAGATACCTATTATAATATGAATAATATGATGGTATAACTTATAAAGTTGTAAGTACCTATCTATTATCTATTGAACAATATATTATGCATACATACAATTAAACTAATTCTAATTAAATATATTCTGCAAGCAATAAGACAAGTATACATTTTGATTATCATATTCTGGGAGCTATAGGTACTAGGTCTATTAATTGGCCACCAGCGAAAATCTCGAATCCGTTAACATAGGTATTCCGATATATTTATTAGGTACCTACTTATTTCAACATAATATGCAGGTCAATCATGGGATCCATAAATACAATTTTATAGATCCGATTACTGATTAGTGAAGCACACATTAAAAATATTGAACTTTGTGGCGGTTACCTATGGCGGTTAGCTATAAAGCGTAATATGTGTGTAATATAGTGTTCACTTAGGGACTCGTCGGTTTACGTTAGATTCCAATATAAGTAAATTTTTGTGTCGTCAAACAATAAAAAAAAAAGTATAAACCATGTATTTAATCAAAAAATAAGTATAATTATTAAATCAATGTATTATTCGTATATAAATGTCTACCTATTACCGCTACTTACACGTAACTTTCTTACATTTTGTATTAATTTTCTACATCTATTCATCGATTCAAAAAATAGTAGATAATTTATATTAAAATATGATTAACAAGTAATAGCACCTATATTCACCATGTGCATTGTAAAGAAGTAGTAACAAATTTCAATATTAAGTTGATACTAAATTTTTCTTAATACATACAAAAATGTAATCGAAATTTCGCTGTTAGTCAAATAATCACCAGAGTACAATATGTAACTGAAAAGTACCAACTATATTATACGTATCAATTGTAGATAATCATTAATACATTATATTATTATATATCTACTTGCTATAACTTGTTACTTATTAGCAACTAGATAGATCGGCACCTAGCTGTTCAACATCTAAGTATTAAACTTGCCTTCATCGATAATAGATAGAATTGTTAATGTATTTAATAACTAGTAACTATTAAATCTAATATTAATAACTATATTATATGCATTTATATACATTTTAATACGGTCCAAAATAAGATAATATCTGCTAATTGCAACATTTTATCAACTTTTATGTATAATTTCAAGCTCGCCCCTGGACATTAATTTCCAAATACCTACCTCAATAATAACACTTCATCATATAACTCAGTTTGACCACGTTAAATGAGATGTTTTTATCCTTTAAAAATTAATCTAAATAATTAACAACTTCTATTAATATGGATCATTATTGAATTATCTCCACCCTTTCTAATTATTTTTTCTTTTAATATTATGTACCTATCATATTTAATAAATACATTTATAATCACAGCGGTATATCGGTAGGTATAATATAATATTTTTGTGTTTCGCATTGATTTTACATTTTAAGTTTAAAAATGAATTTAAATTTAACAATAAGAAAATAAACTTCTAATTTTTAACTTAACTTTTTTTTATATAATATATTAGCTTAACTTAATAAATTAAAAAAGTGGGTAAGTGGGTACCGCATTAGGTGCCGTATGGATCATTATTATATATTATAGGAGTGTTAATTTGAATCCAATGATAGGTATCATTGTATACGAAAAACGATTCTGAACGGAGATGATATTTTGTCAGCCTAGAACATAATTTTGAATGTTTGGTGAAAAAGGTGATTAATGTTTTAATGGCCTGAATATACCAGAATTCAAGTTTTTTTATAATTATTATAAGCTAAACTTATGAAAAATCTTGTATTGAATTTTCAACTCTTAGCTGCTTATTCAACAATTTTTTTGAATTATACCTACAAAATAATTTGCAAATATTCATGGTTTTGACGAATTTTTGTCAATATTTGAACTTCAAATGCTAATAAAAAAAAATTATGATTATGTATTCTTATGATTTTTTAATCACTATAAGAATAACTTATGAGGAACTTTGTATTAAATTTTCAAGTATTTTGATTTGTCCAAAAAAATTTTATCGACACTTAAAAAAACAATTTTCAGAAAAATTGAAAATTTCAGTCGTTTATAAATAGCTCAAAAAAAGTCAAAATATTTTGAAAATTGAATCATGTAAAGAAAATTCTAGTCTAAATAACTGGTGAAATTTTCAAGTATCTACGACTTATACTTTTTGAATAATAACAAATATTTAAAATCGTTTGGGATAAATCGTTATCGTTACACAATTTTGTAAGAATTTAAAATTCAAACGCGCTTAAAATTTTTCCTATAATGATGCTTCGAGTTTTCTCTATAGATATACTTGAATTTCAAAAAATTACCTTCTCAATGCACCAACTAGATTCATTTTGCTATCGGAAACCACCCCCGAAGTTTGAAATTAAAGCATTATTTCGATACTTTCTCGTGTATACAGACACAAAAAAAAAACACACAACATTGTAAAATCAATACATTCATCGCTCCGCTCAGAAACTAAAATGTTAATTAACTGGAAATTATTAAAAAAAAATTAAAACTAATCTGTTTAATTTATTATTAAAACCACAAGTTTGTTGTTAGAATTACGTTATTTTAAATAATTTTAAGCTTTCTACCTAACTTTAATTTTCATGAAAAAAAAATGAACTGCGAGATAATCTAAATCAAGCTCTAAACATTTTACATTTTAGTTTACCTACTCTAATTTATAAAATAGTTGAATAGTATGTGACTATGTAAGACTCGTATATATTATAATATCAGCGATACTATTATGGTTGGTAATTTAATAATTTCTCAGTGTATTTTAGTTATTTAGTATTAATTAACTGCAAGAATCCAATAAATTGAGCTGTTAACAATTCAATATATTTTAAAAATAAGAATTTAATTTAAAGTTTTACCTTCATTATGATAAGATTATAACCTAGATTTTTATCAATAATATGGGTAAAATAACATAATAGAAAAATACCTAGGTAGTATGTATGACAAATATCATAAATTCATAACTTATTAGTTATTTATGTATTAAAATATTCACAATTAATATGTATATTTCATTTTAGTTTTTATATAATCAATTTTCATAGCATTTTTTTAAACTAAACATATCACGTTACACATTAGATTATAGTATATAGATAATATATATTTATGGATGAAATATTGAAATTAATACGTTTAATATAAAATATGTTATATTTTGTTTGTATACTGCAACAAACAGTGTGAATATAAAATACACATAATACGAATATTTATTGATAGTACAATTCTATATGTTTAATCACTATGTATTTATTTGTTGATATTATAGATGTCTGTGTTATTCAACAGTATTCAGCAAGCTACGAAATGGGTAGAACAAAATACTGGTAAATACCTAGTTTAAATTATTGTATACAAAAAAAACAAAAGTCATCAAAAGTTAAGGATGATTCTTTTAACAACAGACACTCGACATTTCAAAAAATAATAATTATAAATATAAAAATTTAAACATTTTAAGCAAGAATTTCGAGAAGCAACTTTTTCCGTTTCTCTTCTTCTTTTTAAACATTAAATAACTAGTAAAAAAAAAGTACTTTTTATTCAGTATTTAATATTTTTATAAAAATATTCTGCTTTATAGTTAATGTGGATTTTGGATTTTCATTTAAAAATTCATAACCAGTACCTGGTGTTTAGTGGATAATAATATTAGTTATAAGATATTATAAGATATAATAAGATTTTTTATTGATTATTTAACAAGATGAAAAGAACAAAACATGTTATAAAGGAAATTGAAATGAAACACCCATTCATCATAAAGTCATCTGGATGGTGTTGATTGATCATTAAAAAAAAACGACTCGACTTTTATGTATACGGTTAGGTACCAGGTACCTATATGTATACTATATACTATACTATTCTATATATACTATACTCATTATTTAAAAAATAAATGCTCAGTTTAGGTACACATAGAATTATTTTTATTATTCAATAACCTTCTGAATTTCCTTTCTATTTATGAGTACACATTGCATTAGCAATAGTGTTGTAGATACGAGTATTACTTCCAGAGCGACCAAAGCAGTAGGTATATTTAAAATTGCTCACTCAACTATTTGAATATTACTGAATTGCTGAATTTGATGAGTTATGTTACAATATACATATATTATAATGCTGTTATGTAATTACTAATAATATAATTTGACTCTTGACTAAAATTATAGAAGTTTAGTTATAATTAGGTAGAAATAGACTTTCATATTGTAGATACTTAACAAAATAAATAAAACCGTGGAACCCACCTTACAGTGGTAATCTACAAGGTTAGGTTATTATACCTCGCTGTAATAAATGTGTTATATATTAATTTTACGACAAATCATTGAATACGAAAAACAATTCTGAGCGTAAATGGTTATCTATAATTTATTTATGATTTCACTATCAATATCATTTTTCTATTAATAATACACTAATTCAGTTAATTGAATTCGATTAATTATTGGTTTATAGTATAAATAGCTATTAATTAGGTCTAAATATTCTGAAAACTTCTTTCATACACATAACAGTGGACAATTTCTAATCCTACAATATTAATGTTTTTGGAATTCCAAACAAAATAACTAAAAATGTTATTTTTTGTTTAAACGTCTAATTGATTTCAATAACTGTATGTACGAATAAAAAATAGTTATGTATTAAATTTTTGATATTTTAAAATTAAGTACCATAACAACAACTTATGTGGTATAACATGTATATTTCTGTATTTTCAGGCTTTTGATTTAAATAAATGTTATTAAGATGTTGATCGAATAAAAGTAGATAATGTCAAATATCTATTAAAATAATTTATAAAATACCAAAATATTTAGAAAATTATATGCCTTAGAAATACTAAGTAATACAAATATTTAGTAAACATTTCAAGTATTTATGGTTTTTCAATTTTATTTCGAAAACAAATGTTGCTTAAATATTTTTGTTGAACCTTATTTTTTCCTAATAAATTTAAAAAGTTCTGTAAATGAATGATTTACTACTCGCTATTCCATGCATCGAGTAGAGTCACTTTTTATAACTGGATATTGAATTATTTTTTACTGTTTTAAATGATGACAATAGTAACAAAAAAATGAAGTAAAAGTAATAAACATATTACCTTTATTAATTTATTATAATTTATAACATTAAACAAATACGTTTATTGCCTTGATCAGAATTTAAAATATATACCTTGGTAGGTACATTATTAAAATGAAAAAAATTCCTTATTTTCAGTAATATATAATTTAGTATTGTTGTGATAACACCCAATAATCTAGTGACATTTGGTATAAACAAATTTTCTTATGAAATAAATTAACTAACTAGACAACAATTAAAACAGAATATATTTTATATATGTATACAATTTTGTAGTATGTACTATGAAATGTATTTATTTCTTATTATTATCTCAAAATTGTTTTTTTTATTATTTTTCAGATCCTGATGTTAAAGATCTTTGGTTTATGGGATCAATATGGCCAGTTACAATTGTAGTGGTTATGTATTTATACTTTGTTCTTAAACTTGGCCCGGAATTCATGAAGTATCGTAATCCTTTCAATATTGACCGCATTGTTATGATTTATAATGCAGTACAAGTTGTATTTTCTTTGTACTTGGTGAAAGAAGTAAGATATCAACACTTGTTAAAATATACCTAAACAGAATAAATTAATATTTATTTAAAATACTTATATACTCAAAGAATAACTTTATGTCTTTATTGTATCCTAACAAAGAAAATTCAAATTTGTTGTGTCATTTGTTAATTTTATTTTTGGTGGAGGAAGGGAGTTTATTAAGTTAATTTAAATGTGCCATGAGTTGTTTTATATTCTAAAAATAATAAATTGTACAGTTTTAATAATAATATAGAACATTTTTTTGTTTATCTTGTTAAGCAGAATTTACTCTAATATAAAATTAGCTTACACTTTGTAACCTTACAACTATATACATATATAAAGTATATTAAGTGTTATTTAAAGTATTCAATTTTGATACATATATTATTTCTATAATCTTTCAATAACAATACTTAGGGTTTTGAAAAAAATCATTGATATTTATTTTATATGTATATACAAGTAAGACGGACAAAAAGTAAAGATTTTTAAATTTGTATGAAAAATTCAATGATGATATGATTTTAAATAAATCAAGAATTACAGACTACAGTAAACCCAATATAACTGTTAAAATTGTTTATGTATCTATTAAATAAAAATCGACATTTTATAATACATAAAATATTAATAATTAATCTTATTACATAATATGTACACGTTTAATATTTAATGATTTAATGTATATACAATATAAATTATATTATTCTCATTGATAGACATTTAGATTGGTTTGGCTGCGAGACGATTACCGATTCTATTGCATCGAAAAAAGTAAAGATGACCCTGAACTAGCGAAACAAGTAATTTTGAATTTCTTACATGCACATTTTACTCTTAGTAAAAATAAACAAGATAATTAAAAAAAATAATATCGTTTATTTTGTAGCAAGTATTTACTGTTTGGCTGTTTCTTACGAGTAAATTTCTTGACCTCCTAGACACAGTAATTACATTTTAATTTAATAAATTACACTTTTTTTTTTACTAATAAATTTTATTAAACACTTTTCATTGGAAAAAATTTTAGATCTTTTTTGTACTAAGAAAAAAACAAAATCAAATAACGTTTTTACATGTTTATCATCATACGTTGGTTATAACATTCGGCTGGTACATAACTAATTTTTATCCAGGTATAAATATATAGAATATAATATATAATAAAAATAATTATACAATAATTTACTTCTCAAAAATCTTAATGCATAATATTAAATTTATTTTAGGAGGACAAGTCGCATTTTTTGGTACCATTAATGCATTTGTACATGTTATAATGTATGGCTACTACTTTTTAACTATAATAAACCCAGAATACAAAAAAGCATGGTGGAAAAAATATTTAACTATTATACAACTGGTAATGTATTATTGATTTTAAATTAATATTACAATATAAGAGTAAATAGTTACTTTGATGTTAAATTATTTAAAATATTTACACATTATAATATTTTGATTTCGACTCCTAAGTAATGAATACAGTAGTAACATTTAAGATAAACAATATATAACAGTGTATAAACCGTTTTTTACTAGGATTTATTTAGTTTTAATAGTAACGTACCAATAAACCATCTATTACAATAAAATATCTACTTAACAGTTAACACATAATATTATGTTGGTCAGCGTAAAAAAAAAAAAAAATACAAATAATAATAATGTAAATGATGGTTTAATGCAGTGGTTCTTAACCTTTTTTAGTTCAGCGCCCCCTTTATCGTAATAACTAATTGCTAACGCCCCCCTCGTACAAAATTAAATTTTCTTCTTATAAATATATATATAAATATTTGTATATTTATTTAATCATCAGTATATTATAACATTATTAATTAAACTATTAAAATAAAAACTCTAACTTTTTAGATAGTTATGGTTATATTTTACACCACTTAAAAAAACAATTTAATACCTACTTTACTACACAAAAAGATTTACTGAACTATAAAAAAAAAAATTATAAAATATACAAATTATACCGATCAATGACTGCGCTGAACCTGATGAGTAACTGCTAATGTATATATGATAACATGCCATGCCGTATGCCGTTGCATAGCGTACGCAATTGTCGCAATTACAACTATTCTGATTTCACGTTCAATTATTTGTAATGTTGTTATATAATAATTATAAATTGTATTATTTTTCATCTACGAGTTTGAAAAAAGTTCACCGCCCCCTCAACGCCCCCCAGAGAGACCGAAATGCCCCCAAGGGGGGCGGTACCGCCCCCGTTAAGAACCACTGATTTAATGTATTGATAAGGTTTTTGGTTATACGATATTGAACAAAAAATAAATATATTTTTTTAAATGAATGATTAAAACACATGGGTGGTGTAGTATTGCTATTTGTTAACACTACACATTATAAGTAAAATTATTAATTATTCATTATAGACTTTAGTAGGTACTATAACTTGAATACTTGATATATTAATGTCTTAGAACTTAAAGGTTCTAAGTATGGAAATATCATCGAATTATTAAAGTCTCTTTAAAAATATATTTTCTGCATTATCAATATTTTTTTATTTTATAAACGATAAAATAGATAATTTAATATAGTTAGACATTCGATATATTTTACGTTTTAGCTATCCAACTGATTGAATCTAATTTTTATCAAACATTCATTGCCTTATGATATAATTAAAACATGGTAGTTTCAACTTAATAATGTTATCAAATAAATGTTATAATAACGAAGTTATTTCTTTGTTTTTCTTACGCTAAATAAAAATGCTTTCATTTTTTTTTATTTATTTAGAATATAACAATGTACAGTCTGTATAGTACCTAAATAATGGGTACAATTATCAAATGTTTTGATGAATGTAAGAAATCAGGAATCTGAGTGGGAAAGTTTTTTAGTATGGGCACCACAGGAATATTCTATCCTATGTATCATTTATATTTATCTATCATTTGTATTTATATTATATGGGCCGTATACTAGTATATTTTGTGTGTTTGTGTATATTCGCTTAAGAGAAAGAAGAAGAGAGAGTACATTATATTTTTGTCAATTGTTAGACATTAATAATATAGTATAATGTTTGTTTGTATGCATCAAATTAATTAAAATTATTTAAAAATAATATTTTAGTTTAAAAAATAAGATAAATTTATTATTTTTTAGGTGCAATTCGTTATTACTGGACTTCATGGATTAATTACGATATTTGAGCCTGACTGCAATTTCCCTAGAATTATAATGTTATTTGCAATTCCACAAGATATATTTATGTTCATTTTATTCTGGGACTTTTATAAAACAGCATACGTTAAACCAAAGAAGATTAAACAATGAAGAAATTGAAGATAATAAAATAAAAATATTTTTATTTATTCCGTATCAATTTTTTTATTGCTTATATTCATCTCCATGTTTAAACGGAAAGGCTTGTAAAATACTGATATTTATTTTTCAATAAGTATTCGATTTAATATAATAAGTAAATCTAATATGATAGAATATAAATAGTTTTAATAAACAATATGAAAAGTACATAAATCATAATACATTAAATAATAATACAATTGACTATTATATATTTATGAATTTTGAAGAATTGATTTGTTTTTCATTTTTAAAAAATACGTTGTCACTTCACTGTAGGCATCTACTATATGTACTAATTTTTACATACTGAACATTTCTAGAAAACAGTAGTATCTAATATTTGAGATAATAAGTTAAATATGTTTCTGAGTGATGGGTAATAATATATTCAATGAAAATACAAGGTAAATTACTGTATTAGCTAATAGCTACCATGACTATCAATATAATAGTAGGTACCGTCCTATATGTCTTAAATTTTTATGAATAGAAATTTGTCCAATTATTTATTTCAATTGAAATTTAAAAAAAATAATAGTAAATTTGAATTTATATACATATTTTGGTTTTAATGTAATTAATGTAAATTTTATTTTTAAAAATTAAATTATTTACGATATTTTTTGATTTAAATATGTCATAATATAATATGCACAAAAATCAAAATAATCACTTTATTTTGGAATTGTCCACACTAGTTTTTAAATTGTTCAATTACACCTGCATTAATTAAATATAGATAGGTAGCTAAAAACGATAATAAGATTTATAAAAAAATAATTAATAATTATAAACGATTTGGAAATTGTAGGTCACTCGCTGTAGCTACAGAACATTTTTTATAAGATTGGTTTATTGATATTATTAAGGATATGTATATACTATATTATCTAATATGTTATACAAAAGACAAATTGAAGTATAAATTAATTTTATATATAACCTATATATAATTTAAATTTTAAACTATTTAAAAGTTGTACTGCTTACCATATAAAAATAAATTATAATCACTATCACGAATTTAAATGAATCTAACTGATAGTACCTACATTTTAATAGTGACAAAATATTTTAAAACACTATTTATATATTATGTATAATACTATTTTAAACTTTTAGACTTTCTATTAGTGTATGATTCATTAGTTATAATACGTCAGTTAATCAGTCAAATAAATAGCAAACATTTTTAATGAAAACAATATCCACATTACATAACACGTAGATCAAACATTTTTGTTAGTTGTTAACTCAAAAACATATTCAATTTTAACGAACAAACTTTTCAAGCATTCAACATTCAAATATGTACTGTTAATTTATGATATTTTACTTTTAATTTAACGGCCCCTCGATCATCTATTAAAAACATGAGTTGTTAGAAATACTCTTTTAATTCGAAAAACTAATATTAAAACAAAAATAAAATAATTTTAAAGGTCATATATTTATCAATCATATTATATAGGTAATACATTTGAACAAATACAACAATATAGTCAGTGTGTAAAACTATTAAAACATTTAAAACCAATTTTATAGTAGGTATGTAAAAAGCAAATAATGTGAAAGTTTACAATAATAGTTGTTTTTCAGATATTTTATACCTATATATTTTATAGTTTTTATATTTGTATGACCATATACCACTCCTCGTCATCTGATTATTATTAAAACCAAGAGGAATTCTTTGAAACATACAATACCTAATAATCATATGCTTTACACCAAGGATTATCAAATACTTAAAATCGCATTAAAAACTAATAATTATCATCATTCTGCATAGGTAAATGATTTGAATGGTTAACTTGTCATTTGTTTTAACACAGCTGAGTCTAAATACATGTACTAACACGATTTCAAACATGGTTTTATTTAATTTCAGTTGTAAGTTTTTTTACTGGTTAATTTTTAATGTAGTTCGTTGACACCAAATCATTACATTACAAACTTTAAAAGCCTATATGTAACTTATAAACCCGTCACTCGTTTGGCAATATTTTTAATGTCATTACTTCCTGCATGACCTCTGTTATATATTCAAATTAAACCAATATCATAGTCTAAAGAATGTTTGAAATTACGTAGTCTTCATTTCGTCTTAAGAAACATAATGTTCGTGAGCTAACTTGTATTCTTCAAACCCATGTAGTATGGTGGTTAGGTTAAATACTGTAAAAAGTCTTACAACATTTCTGTTATATTCTATATAACCTACTTGTAAGCATAGCTACTGAATTTGATTTCTGCACTTCAAGATACAAGTATACACAATAGTACATCAAGGTAAGCATCGTTTATAATTATTATTATTTTAACATCATAATTTTATATAATACTTTATGTAATTTATGCAGTAGGTAATAAAAATAATTTATACCTTAATTTACTAAATTAATTTGAAAATATTATAATTAAGTATTGAAGTTCGCAATTATTTTTTTAATATTTATAGTATCTAATTAAAATTCAGTATTCATTTAACCTAGGCATACTAATTAAATCAGAAGATGAGGATATTCAACAATGTACTTAATAGGCACCTGTCACCTATTAGAATATAAAACTATAAAAACACGGTATTATTATACAAGCCGTTCAGAATTTTATAATTTTTAATTGCTAGAAAAATAATAATATTATTAATGTATATTAATCTTGATTCAATAAAATGATATGAAATAATAAAAAATAAATGTACCTATTAATTATTGTATATTATATTATGCGTATATAATATTTAATATTTATATACATTATACATATTATTCCTTTCAAATACCATTGTTAATAAAACAACATGATGATTATATCATCATTAAGCTGAATGTTGTTGGCGATATACCTACATAATAATTTACAAGCATAATAGTCATTGAAATTAACTAAACCGTTCTAGTTCTTTTGTCATTAATAGTATATTACTTATTATCATATTTGAATTATGTAGTCTGGCCTTGGAGAAGGTTATCCCCTCCCTTCCTGGAGCCATGTCAGAATTTATATAGGTAATATAACAATTAAAAGTGCATTACATAACTCCAGTAACCTATAAGACTTATTTGTCTTATAACTCTAAAATGACATAGTAATATTAAAAGTAATTATTTTTTAGATAAATACTATGAGGTATGGCGTGTAAAGCATAAATTGGCGCGCATAAATGAAAGTTAAAACTTTGGAACTTTAATTGCATTTTGTGTAAAAGCCAAAAGCTATAAACGAATTGCGTTCCACTATATTGGTGTATTTTTTTTTTTCGTTTTCAGGGATTCTGCGTGGAGTATTTATAAAGAATCCTGGACTCTGGGTTTTATTTTTCGATAAATATTGCGTAATATTATAAATTACTAGGTACACTAGGTACAGTGAATTGATTTTTTCCTGATTCCTAGTTGAAAAGCACTAATAAGAAAGTTTTCGTTTATCGTTATCACGATAACTAAAAGTTCGACCTCTAATATAGTCTATACTATATACTATTGATTAAGCTTTGTATTATATTTAGTTATACAATAATCTGGATTTACCAAGCTCATATTATTTTTATATTTTGTTTTGTTTTTTTTTTGTTTCTTGATTAGACACAGCATTATAAATAATAAGTATAGGTACATTCAACAAACAATAAATAAATAAATGTTATACTTAATAATTATTGGAACACCTAACTAATATACACGAATTATGTCTCTGATTTTTTGAAACGTAGTTCATGACTTCGTTTATACCGTTTTAACGGGATGTAAGTATGTAAGTCATAATATGTTCCCGTTACAATATACCTAATTTGATGTGTTATATAATAAGGTACCTATGCATTTTTAATAATATATACAGTATATACACATTTTACAATAGTCGTTTACTATTAGATTCGTACCTGCTAACTAATCTAACTACAATTATAAGTTATCAGTGGTGTCAAAATGGGAAGTGGTTAGGGTAAAATGGACAGTTAAACATAATATTACGAATATCGTATTTATTATGAAGACTTTAATGCATACTATGATTTTAAAATTGTATATTACTTGTAAATTTTTAATTTTTAATTACTAATTACCTAATTACTTATTAAAAATGAATATTGAATATAAATAAAAAAAAAAACTATTGGCAGTTTTAAATAACATTCTTACTTTTAAATTTTATTATATATAGGTCAATTTATTGTAATATTAAAAATAACTAAGTAAAATGGATTATTATAATCATACGTAATAGACAGTTATAGTAATATGTTATCGATATTTATCCCGAATCAAAATTCACGATGAGGTTTTTCCCAAATTGTATTTTACCTGTAAGTCCGTAAACCCTAAACTTTTTTTTCCTAAACACCTTTTACCCGAATCTATATTAAATTCGATAAACTATAATAAGTATAAAATATTTAGTGTAATAACTAAATATTAAGAAGGCCCTATGTCGAGCGGTGGTAAACTCTTCCGATGTTTAAAAATAGTAATCTCTCCCGGGTCAATATTATGGATCAAAATTGTTCAAAATTCAAAGTTGCAATAAACTAAAAAAAAAAAACAAGTAGAAACAGTCATAAAAAAAATAAAGAAAACACTATAACTCAAAAAATATTAGATGATTAAGGCAAAGAAATAGATAGGTACCATAAGTTTTTTTTTAAATCTGTGTATTCCTACAATCAACAAATCTTATTTAAATATTTTTATTTTATTATACGTATATTTTTATTTTAATAAAATAACATTTACAATCTGTGCATAAAAATATTACAATAAGCAAATAGGTTAACAATATTATAGTGACTTTGAAGACTTGTGAAGGGAAGCTATCCAGTGATAAGACCCTTTTGACGTATAACAGGACTGCGAATGGTGTTTCAGTTTAGGAGATCGCGACACCATTGTCTTTTGAGGCGACGAGGGAGGTTATCTGGAATAGTGGCTGAGTGTTGGTTTGCAATCAGAAGATTTGGATTATGAAGTAAATTGGAGTGAAACTTTTTATAGTGGGTTTTAACTAAGTTTTCAACTGATTAGATTTAACAAGAGGCAACGTTGGGCCCATCAGCTGTTTTTGTTTGTTTTTTTTTTTACTGTGGGGGAGGATATGATTGGTTAAGACACGAGTAGGCTTGACAAGGTTTTTACCACTACAATTTCCGAGTAGTCACCGATCTGCGAACTTGTGGCAGAGGCCACAATCACGTTGTGTGATTAATCGCAGACACTGCGCCATGCCAAACCACTGAACGATCATTTTTGTTACTTTATTTGTTTAATATATATATTTTCAGATGTCAATTATATATCACAAAGTTTTAGATCTTTTGGAATGGGTAGACAAAAATGGAGGTGAGTTTTTTATATTTTGCACTTGAATATTAAATAACAAAGCATGAAATATATTCATTTATATCATTTAATTATTTCAACTATTCAACTTATTTATTATAACAAAAACATTTAAAATGGTGACGGAATTTATTATTAAATAATTTTAGTGGAACCTCAAAAACTCGAATCGGCTGGGGGCGAAAAAAAATTCGAGTTATCGAAAATTCCACTTTTAGAAGTTCGAGTTATCGAGGTTCTACTGTATATTTAAACATGATAATTTTTTTTTTTTTTTTTTTTTAATTTTTCATACTACTTAATAAGTGTACCATAGCTTACGAAGTTCTATTTTTCAAATGAGAACATTTACTTTAAATTATTAAGAAGATATATTTCGTTTTAACGTATAAAAATCAAAATTCGAATGTGTAGTTCTTGTGCTATTTTACACAAGGATCATATATCCAAGAACAAGGTTGATACGTATGGAGTCTATTCCGCTATGTCGACTAAAAAATTCTAGCAATTAATATTAACCTACCAAAATTTATAATTAGTGAAAATAGTTCAAATATAATAAACATTAGATAAAATGCTATATTTATCTAATATATAACTATAAACAACATTATTAATATAAATAGGTATATAAATACAACATAATATAGTTTCCACAGTTTACCGTTCAATACTATAGACAATAGTACACAGATTATAGAATAGAATAAAATGTAGATGGATATAAACTATTTTTAAGAACTTTTATTTTCAGTATAAACATAAACAAAAAAAAAAAAAAACTTGTTCTAATTTTAAATTCAGTACATCAATTTTTTTTTTTTTAAAAAAAGACCTATTAAATAATTTACAGTAAAAAATTAAGGGATTCTTCCATTTGAAAAATAGAAATTTATTTCACCACCATAAGTAGTATAATAAATGCCAAGAATTTGAAAATATGCTTTAAGCTTTAAGTATATTTAAAATTTCAAAAAAAATAGAATTTAAATGTATATTCATTATTAAATAAAAAAAATGAGAACGAATATGCTTGGTAAATTACTCTGTATACTTATAACTCTTATTTTATTATTAATTTAGATTCAAGAATTAAAGAAATGTGGTTAATGGATTCTCCGTGGCCAGTTTTTATTATTCTCGTCGCTTATCTATACTTTGTTCTAAAAGCTGGTCCAAAATTCATGAAATATCGTAGCCCATTGAAAATTGATCGTATTGTAATGGTATACAATGTTGTCCAAGTTTTATTTTCAGCCTATCTAGTGAAAGAGGTAATATAATATTTTATAAAGCGTATGTTATCTATATTCAAAGTGTTAATATTATATATTTTATACTAGGTTACTAGGTATAATAAAAGTAAGAATAGATAGTACATGATGGTAAACAATAAAATTGATTTTATTACACTGTTAATAGTTTTATAATAATATTAATTATTAACTGTATATCCCACACTGTTTTCGAATTAACAAACAAACATATATTATGGTGCTATATTAGTGGGATCTTGGTTACCTACTTATACTGTAGGTACCTAATTTTACGTGCAATTCGGTATCGGTATATTTTGTACTGTTAACTAATTAGTCGGATATAAGTAATTTTATTGAGGATTAGAGCACTTCGTATTATTTTTAACGTAATTCAGACTACTTATTAAACCTTTTAGACTATAGTTGACTAGTTAATACAGTTAACTAAATGGATAATGGATACCATTTTTAAAACTAATTTTTTTGTAACTAATAACAACTTTATAGGTGTTATAAAAACAAAAACAAATGATTTTTGAATATTTTATTAATTCGTTTTATAATAATAATTATAAACGTTCTAACAAATATAATAAATTAGGTATAGCATTGGATTTGTAATAAACAAAGTTTGTGACAATGTTATTAATATTTCATTCAAATAGTAAAAAGCAAAACCTCCAACCATCTATTTTTGAATTATTTTGTTTTATTTTAATTTACCACCTAAAAGTAAATTATATTTTAAATGAACTCTAATATTTATTCTTAACATTAAATTAAATGTTTGTTTTTGTGTTTAAATTTACAGGCATTTCGGTTAATATGGCTTCGAGATGGCTACAAACTAAACTGCATAGAAATTAATTATAGCGATACAGATGTAGCTAAAGGCGTAATATTATTTACATAATTATCTATATAATATATATAATATAATATATTACAATTTTGATGTGCGTAGTAAATACATTGTCATAGACGTAACTAGAGCCATTAAATTGAGTGGGCTCGAGCCCATAGTTAACAAAAATGTATTATTTCAATAACTTGTTTATTTAACACATTCATATTTAATTTAGGTGGGCTCCAGAGGCTGAAGGGTGGGCTAAGCTCACCCAAGCCCCCTCCTCCCTATTTACGTCTATGTACATTGTATAAATTCAACTGTACTTTAATTTGTGTTATCACTATATACAAATACACGATGTGTACTAAACATCGTAAACATGTACAAATGTATTGAAAAAAAATTTTAACTACATTCGTAAAAAAGTAGCAACAATTTTTAAAAAAAGTACCTAAATATTAACATTTTAATATTAGAAAATGTCATTGAGTCGTTAATTATTATCATTGATATTTTAACCAAACATATGCAATTTTACTTAATTATGTTGATTATATTATCAGCGAAATTTACATAGGTACTTACATATGATATTGTAGAGTGTAGATTTTGAGTGAAGTGTTGAATGCATTGATTTTATAATTATGTCGATATGTGTTTTTTTTTTTTTATTATTAATATCAGTATACCTACACTTTACTTTAAATTTTTAGCAATTATTTATATTAGAATTTTTTATTCATGGATTCATTTTCAAATATACTTTGAATGTTTTTTGCTATTTATAAAAATTTTATATTTTCAATTTGTTAAATTAAAAATTTTCGATGTGGTCAAAAAGCTTGAAAAAATACATGATAATTTTAAGTTATTATTAATTATTATAGCTATTTAAAAATACTCAATATAGATAATTACCTATATATATATATTTGAAAATTTGCAAATTTTTATGTAGTTAAAAATGTTTGAAATGTTCAATATTTATAACTAAGGATTGATAATTTAATAGATTTTACAGAAGTTCCTAATAAGTATTTCAAATTGTAACGAAGAATAACAATTTAAGTTATTTTAGTAGTTTTTTCAGGAGTAGGTACTTACAACATTTAACGTATAATATTATAACTTTTTTTTAATTAAATAAATCTGTGGGGCTGTGGTAGTAGGTACTGTAGGCTAAAGTAATGACCATAAAGGTGATGTTTTATGAAGTCAATATGAGAATAAAACAATTTAATAGATAGATATATTATTCAGTCTTACAAGATGGTGAGTAAAAATGACAGGACCGATTATCTCAACTTTTAACGTTACTTGATCAATGATCATAAAACAATAAGCTGAAATATCAAATAATTGACATTAAAATGTGAAATTACATAACAGTGAATTTATATATTTTATTGTACTCAAAATTAATTTTATAACAATTAATAATACAGCAAAATAAGATGTGTAATTTTCTAATATAAAAATATATTAAGTACTTTTTTGAAAAAATTTGTAAAAAATCTTTATGAACGTGATTAAAATTAGGATGATCGTTAAATGGATCATCCCACATTTCAAATTTTAATATGATAATATAACAAATAATAATACTCGCATTATTATAATATATTATTATTATTTATTATATAATTAAATATTATTATCATTTATTTACTAAATATATTATGTAATAAAAGTATGAATATAAAAAAAATAAATTTAATTGTTCATTATTGTTATTTATAGATAATACGTGCTGTTTGGTTTTATTTCTTTTCCAAAGTCTTAGATTTGCTCGACACGGTAATATAATTATAGATAATATAGGTATACACTATCTAAAATTATCATGATTCAAAAAATATTATTTGTTATTTTAGATATTTTTCGTATTACGTAAAAAGCAAAATCAAGTGACGTTTTTACACATATATCATCATACAATGGTCTTGATGTTTAGCTGGGGTATAATAAGATTCTATCCAGGTAAAACAATTTTTAATTAATAACATAAATATAAATAATTTACTTATAAATGCTTGGTAAATTTAGGAGGGCAAATCATCTTGTTTGGGACCATAAATGCATTTGTTCACGTTGTGATGTACAGTTACTACTTCTTGACAATTTTGAAACCAGAGTACAAAAAAGCATGGTGGAAAAAATATTTAACACAATTACAACTGGTAATGTTTTCAATTGAGAAACTCGATAACCATATAGATTTCTCGTGAAAATTAAAAATATTTTAATATCTACAAATATTATCTCAAGTTAAAATATAAATTAATTTTTAGAAATTAAATGGCTTTCGTACGATGATTTACATTTTACATAACTGCCATAACTTTAAAGTCGTAAAACATTACTTTAATGTATTTATTTTTGTAAAGTATAAAAATCTACAAACAAATAAATATTTTTAAAAGTAAACTATTTTTGAAAATATAACTTTGTGGACAAAGGTTTTTAAAATGTAGGATGGTTAATATTGTTTTTAATGATTATAACTTATAAACGCTGAAATATTCATAATTATTTTACGATTTTACGAAATTATCTATATTATATTGTCTCTAATCAAATTAAGAACTAAGAAGACAACCCGGTGACGATCCAGATACCTAATACACTTTGAATTTTGCACCGAACAAACCATAATCTGTACACCTGATATGTTAAAAAGCCATGACACTGTACACAAATCATCCACCGAGTTGTCTACTTAACTTATAGAATAAAAAAAAAATATGTATAAAATATTATATCAATTTTAATGATTTAGTGTTTGCCCATCTTATTATGTACCTATACCTATTAATGTTTAAAATAATTCTTACAGATTCAATTCGTTATCACTGGTCTTCATGGTTGTATAACATTATTGGCAACGGACTGCAATTATCCCAAATTCATAATTGCATTAGCAATGCCCCAAGATATGTTTATGTTTGTTTTGTTTTGGGACTTTTATAAAAAAACTTATAAACAACCCAAAAATAAACTGACTTGATTATTTATTTACATTTACATGCATTTTTATTTAAATATATTCCTATTTGAAGTCTTAGGTACTTAAAATTAAATTATAATATTATATTGTAATAGTATTGTTATTTGTTAATGATACTTAAATTATTTATAATGATATTGTTACGGTGAATAGGTAAAAACTGAAATCAATAATTAATACCTTTAGGCTTTAATATTATTTTTAGTTATAAAGATATTCAAGAACTCATGTGGAGGAATGTAAAAACATTTAAAACATGATTATAATAAAAACCGCCACTTAATTTTATTTATATAGATAAAATAAACGGGTTGAGACCCTTTAGAACAGGGGTCTTCAACCTTCTTTTGCAACGGGCCATGTATTATTTTTCAAAAATCTTACTTGCCTCATTCGTAGAACTAACATGTATTTTATACAAAAATTCAGTTTCATTATTACAATTTTTATGAGTACATTTTAAATTACAAATCATTATTTTTTAAGGTTTGTGTCTGCCTAGTGTCCATATTGGAGAGTAGTTGTTGAATATTTTGGTTTTAGGGAGCAATAAACTGAAAGTGTGATGGATAACTTCATACAATTTTGTTACAGTTTCTCAAATGAACAGATATTATTATTTAAATTAGAATCAAAATCAATTTTAGATAAAAAATTGGAGATATCATTAAAATCACATCTGTTAAAATTATATATTTGAGGACATTCAGAAGTAGAATTAAATTTTGAGTTAGCAAACTTAAGAAAAATGTCTAAAGGAGGGTGGTGATAATCAATTTTAGGAACGAGGGATACTAAAGAATTATTTACAGAAATAACTTCAACATTGTCATTAGGTAATCATAATACAATCAAGAGTTCTGTCATTTTGGTTCTTTACTTCATTTTTTTGTTTTAAATTTAAAAAGTGTTTTTAACTATTAAACATTATACTTCTCAAAATATGATTTTGGTTAGCCGGGTCAGTAGACCAATCAAAATTGCTTAAATTATAATCCCCTATGATAACAAAATATAAATCTGGAAAGTTAGTGTTGATTGTTTTAACTACTTCACAGTGACTAGAATATATTATGTCATTTCTCGCATCAGGTGACAGGTGGTATATAAATACAGCCTAAAATAATATTAATATTATTAATTTCTATTATTATAAAAATTTGGTCTATGCCCGGGACAACTGGAACACAAAAATGCACACTGGATTTTATTATGAACGGCAACTAAAACTCTTCAACTAAAAAAAATTACGATAATTTCTATAAATATTATAATTGCAGAAATTAAGTTCCGTATCGAATACATTATTATTTAGCCAAGTTTCATTAATGCAAAGTACCTATATCCCAATTGAAATTTTTAAAATAAGAGCGTAAAAAAGGTAATTTCATTAGAAGGCCACGGACATTTTGGTAAAAAATATTTAGGATTAAAAATTTTCTGAACGGTTACTAGGATTTTGCTTTGAGACAATAGTCGGAAATCCTTTTACATACCTACTTAATAATAAAATCAGGTTCACCTTTAGACCTACGAAAATATGAATAAAATATGTCTTTTAAGACTTCTATTTGTTATTTATTTTTTTAAAAAAATGCCAAACAAATCCTTGTATCTGGTAGCAGAACTGATTATGCTTCTTAAAAAAATGAAACTGAGAAGACAAAATCAATTTCATTATTTAAGCCTCAAGCGGTAATATTTTTAATTGTTTTAAAGAAAGTTAAATTTATATTCTATTACTATTAACTATACATTTATGCAGATTAAATTATTTTCAACATTGTAATATAAATATAATATTATATCTATATAGAAAGAACAATAACAATTTAGATAAATCAATATTTTATTTATATATTCATACTATTTGTAACATGAGTGAATTGAACTAATTGAAATTTGAAATGTGGAATAAAAAAAATACACGGGCTGATTGAAATTTAACGGAAAACGATCGTATATGTGAATTACATTTTTATAGGTATCCAACTTAAAAAAAAATAACATTTTAATTTATAGACTTATAGTGTTAATAACTGTTTTAAGGCATTTTGCATTTAACAGTATGAAAACATGGACCTTCGTAGGACAGGAAGCGCGCTCTGGTGTCTATAGTAACTGTGGTAAGAATTTCAATCAAAAGTGTGTATGCATACTAGGCCGAGTCTAGAGCATGGCTATAGATACTATAGTATCTATAGCCGTGGTCTAGAGCACGGTTGTACTAAAGTTAGTATCGTTGCGCATCAAGCCATGATAAGGCGGGTTTCCACTGTTATAATTTCCGTACGTGTACGTGTACGTGTATAAAAATACTTGTCTGTGATTGGTTTGTATACATGGTAAGCTTGTGGTATACCAGAAAGTTAATACGTTCTTACCACACGTATAACCATGATACCATGAAATTGGATCCAATTCAACTATTTCCGTGTGTCTAACGGTATAACTTGAGCGATGCAGCAGTAACCAATTTTAAAATCTTAAAAATGTGTTATGTTATTGTAATATTAAATTATATTGTTTTAAAAGTTAATTAAAGTGTATTTACACTTTAGAGTCGAGCTAAATTATAGTAAGTTAATTTACTGCTAAAATTAAGCGCTTACCAATTACCGTGTTTACTAGAGTATTTTTCATGAAGGACATGTATGTCCAAGCGTACACACGTGTGTGTTGATAAACGTGCACGTACACGGGAACGGTCCAGTGGAAACCCACCTAGAAAGCGGTAACAAAAAGTTCTTATCAAATTTATGAAAAAGTCACGTATTGACGCTATCTAGTTGACTAATATATTATATATTTTATAGTTTACAAAATGTTTTAAGCCCGTTGCACATTATTATTATTATATATTACATTTTGCAACTCTGTAGTTCTAGTTGACATCCGCAGGGAGCGCCACCAGGTCGTCACTTTTTCATATTTGAGATGAGAACTCTTAAGGCGGGTTTCCACTGGACCGTTCCCGTTTACGGGTACGTTTATCTCAATACGCACGTATGTACGCTTGGACATACACGTCCTTCATGAAAAATACTCTAGTAAACACGGTAATTGCTAAGCGCTTAATTTTAGCGGTAAATTAACTTACTATAATTTAGCTCGACTCTAAAGTGTAAATACAATTTAATTAACTTTTAAAACAATATAATTTAATATTATAATAACATAACACATTTTTAAGATTTTAAAATTGGTTACTGCTGCTATCTCTCAAGTTATACCGTTAAACACACGGAAATAGTTGAATTGGATCCAACTTCATGGTATCGTGGTTATACGTGTGGTAAGAACGTATAAACTTTCTGGTATACCACAA